>ML133380.1:513910-527974 GCA_003864495.1 Nemopilema nomurai
GGTTATAGCCTTGCTTTTTTCGCAAAAACGGCCAATCCATTTTCCGCTTCTTGCTCGAGCAATACCATGCTTGCAATTAGCCAAATGACTGCAATAGGATAGTATGGTCCTACTGCATTCATTTCAAGAAGAATTAGACCAAAAAATTTTCGACCAAAAAATGCACTTTTTCCAAGGTTATAGCCTTGCTTTTTTCGCAAAAACGGCCAATCCATTTTCCGCTTCTTGCTCGAGCAATACCATGCTTGCAATCAGCCAAATGACTGCAATAGGATAGTATGGTCCTACTGCATTCATTTCACGAAGAATTAGACCAAAAAATTTTCGACCAAAAATGCACTTTTTCCAAGGTTATAGCCTTGCTTTTTTCGCAAAAACGGCCAATCCATTTTCCTTCTTGCTCGAGCAATACCATTCTTGCAATCAGCCAAATGACTGCAATAGGATAGTATGGTCCTACTGCATTCATTTCAAGAAGAATTAGACCAAAAAATTTTCGACCAAAAAATGCACTTTTTCCAAGGTTATAGCCTTGCTTTTTTCGCAAAAACGGCCAATCCATTTTCCGCTTCTTGCTCGAGCAATACCATTCTTGCAATCAGCCAAATGACTGCAATAGGATAGTATGGTCCTACTGCATTCATTTCAAGAAGAATTAGACCAAAAATTTTCGACCAAAAAATGCACTTTTTCCAAGGTTATAGCCTTGCTTTTTTCGCAAAAACGGCCAATCCATTTTCCGCTTCTTGCTCGAGCAATACCATGCTTGCAATCAGCCAAATGACTGCAATAGGATAGTATGGTCCTACTGCATTCATTTCAAGAAGAATTAGACCAAAAAATTTTCGACCAAAAAATGCACTTTTTCCAAGGTTATAGCCTTGCTTTTTTGCAAAAACGGCCAATCCATTTTCCGCTTCTTGCTCGAGCAATACCATTCTTGCAATCAGCCAAATGACTGCAATAGGATAGTATGGTCCTACTGCATTCATTTACGAAGAATTAGACCAAAAAATTTTCGACCAAAAAATGCACTTTTTCCAAGGTTATAGCCTTGCTTTTTTCGCAAAAACGGCCAATCCATTTTCCGCTTCTTGCTCGAGCAATACCATTCTTGCAATCAGCCAAATGACTGCAATAGGATAGTATGGTCCTACTGCATTCATTTCACGAAGAATTAGACCAAAAAATTTTCGACCAAAAAATGCACTTTTTCCAAGGTTATAGCCTTGCTTTTTTCGCAAAAACGGCCAATCCATTTTCCGCTTCTTGCTCGAGCAATACCATTCTTGCAATCAGCCAAATGACTGCAATAGGATAGTATGGTCCTACTGCATTCATTTCAAGAAGAATTAGACCAAAAAATTTTCGACCAAAAAATGCACTTTTTCCAAGGTTATAGCCTTGCTTTTTTCGCAAAAAGGCCAATCCATTTTCCGCTTCTTTTCGAGCAATACCATTCTTGCAATCAGCCAAATGACTGCAATAGGATAGTATGGTCCTACTGCATTCATTTCACGAAGAATTAGACCAAAAAATTTTCGACCAAAAAATGCACTTTTTCCAAGGTTATAGCCTTGCTTTTTTCGCAAAAACGGCCAATCCATTTTCCGCTTCTTGCTCGAGCAATACCATTCTTGCAATCAGCCAAATGACTGCAATAGGATAGTATGGTCCTACTGCATTCATTTCACGAAGAATTAGACCAAAAAATTTTCGACCAAAAAATGCACTTTTTCCAAGGTTATAGCCTTGCTTTTTTCGCAAAAACGGCCAATCCATTTTCCGCTTCTTGCTCGAGCAATACCATTCTTGCAATCAGCCAAATGACTGCAATAGGATAGTATGGTCCTACTGCATTCATTTCAAGAATTAGACCAAAAAATTTTCGACCAAAAAATGCACTTTTTCCAAGGTTATAGCCTTGCTTTTTTCGCAAAAAGGCCAATCCATTTTCCGCTTCTTGCTCGAGCAATACCATTCTTGCAATCAGCCAAATGACTGCAATAGGATAGTATGGTCCTACTGCATTCATTTCAAGAAGAATTAGACCAAAAAATTTTCGACCAAAAAATGCACTTTTTCCAAGGTTATAGCCTTGCTTTTTTCGCAAAAACGGCCAATCCATTTTCCGCTTCTTGCTCGAACAATACCATTCTTGCAATCAGCCAAATGACTGCAATAGGATAGTATGGTCCTACTGCATTCATTTCAAGAAGAATTAGACCAAAAAATTTTCGACCAAAAAATGCACTTTTTCCAAGGTTATAGCCTTGCTTTTTTCGCAAAAACGGCCAATCCATTTTCCGCTTCTTGCTCGAGCAATACCATTCCAATCAGCCAAATGACTGCAATAGGATAGTATGGTCCTACTGCATTCATTTCAAGAAGAATTAGACCAAAAAATTTTCGACCAAAAAATGCACTTTTTCCAAGGTTATAGCCTTGCTTTTTTCGCAAAAACGGCCAATCCATTTTCCGCTTCTTGCTCGAGCAATACCATTCTTGCAATCAGCCAAATGACTGCAATAGGATAGTATGGTCCACTGCATTCATTTCAAGAAGAATTAGACCAAAAAATTTTCGACCAAAAAATGCACTTTTTCCAAGGTTATAGCCTTGCTTTTTTCGCAAAAACGGCCAATCCATTTTCCGCTTCTTGCTCGAGCAATACCATGCTTGCAATCAGCCAAATGACTGCAATAGGATAGTATGGTCCTACTGCATTCATTTCAAGAAGAATTAGACCAAAAAATTTTCGACCAAAAAATGCACTTTTTCCAAGGTTATAGCCTTGCTTTTTTCGCAAAAACGGCCAATCCATTTTCCGCTTCTTGCTCGAGCAATACCATTCTTGCAATCAGCCAAATGACTGCAATAGGATAGTATGGTCCTACTGCATTCATTTCAAGAAGAATTAGACCAAAAAATTTTCGACCAAAAAATGCACTTTTTCCAAGGTTATAGCCTTGCTTTTTCGCAAAAACGGCCAATCCATTTTCCGCTTCTTGCTCGAGCAATACCATTCTTGCAATCAGCCAAATGACTGCAATAGGATAGTATGGTCCTACTGCATTCATTTCAAGAAGAATTAGACCAAAAATTTTCGACCAAAAAATGCACTTTTTCCAAGGTTATAGCCTTGCTTTTTTCGCAAAAACGGCCAATCCATTTTCCGCTTCTTGCTCGAGCAATACCATTCTTGCAATCAGCCAAATGACTGCAATAGGATAGTATGGTCCTACTGCATTCATTTCAAGAAGAATTAGACCAAAAAATTTTCGACCAAAAAATGCACTTTTTCCAAGGTTATAGCCTTGCTTTTTTCGCAAAAACGGCCAATCCATTTTCCGCTTCTTGCTCGAGCAATACCATTCTTGCAATCAGCCAAATGACTGCAATAGGATAGTATGGTCCTACTGCATTCATTTCAAGAAGAATTAGACCAAAAAATTTTCGACCAAAAAATGCACTTTTTCCAAGGTTATAGCCTTGCTTTTTTCGCAAAAACGGCCAATCCATTTTCCGCTTCTTGCTCGAGCAATACCATTCTTGCAATCAGCCAAATGACTGCAATAGGATAGTATGGTCCTACTGCATTCATTTCAAGAAGAATTAGACCAAAAAATTTTCGACCAAAAAATGCACTTTTTCCAAGGTTATAGCCTTGCTTTTTTCGCAAAAACGGCCAATCCATTTTCCGCTTCTTGCTCGAGCAATACCATTCTTGCAATCAGCCAAATGACTGCAATAGGATAGTATGGTCCTACTGCATTCATTTCAAGAAGAATTAGACCAAAAAATTTTCGACCAAAAAATGCACTTTTTCCAAGGTTATAGCCTTGCTTTTTTCGCAAAAACGGCCAATCCATTTTCCGCTTCTTGCTCGAGCAATACCATTCTTGCAATCAGCCAAATGACTGCAATAGGATAGTATGGTCCTACTGCATTCATTTCAAGAAGAATTAGACCAAAAAATTTTCGACCAAAAAATGCACTTTTTCCAAGGTTATAGCCTTGCTTTTTTCGCAAAAACGGCCAATCCATTTTCCGCTTCTTGCTCGAGCAATACCATTTTGCAATCAGCCAAATGACTGCAATAGGATAGTATGGTCCTACTGCATTCATTTCAAGAAGAATTAGACCAAAAAATTTTCGACCAAAAAATGCACTTTTTCCAAGGTTATAGCCTTGCTTTTTTCGCAAAAACGGCCAATCCATTTTCCGCTTCTTGCTCGAGCAATACCATTCTTGCAATCAGCCAAATGACTGCAATAGGATAGTATGGTCCTACTGCATTCATTTCAAGAAGAATTAGACCAAAAAATTTTCGACCAAAAAATGCACTTTTTCCAAGGTTATAGCCTTGCTTTTTTCGCAAAAACGGCCAATCCATTTTCCGCTTCTTGCTCGAGCAATACCATTCTTGCAATCAGCCAAATGACTGCAATAGGATAGTATGGTCCTACTGCATTCATTTCAAGAAGAATTAGACCAAAAAATTTTCGACCAAAAAATGCACTTTTTCCAAGGTTATAGCCTTGCTTTTTTCGCAAAAACGGCCAATCCATTTTCCGCTTCTTGCTCGAGCAATACCATGCTTGCAATCAGCCAAATGACTGCAATAGGATAGTATGGTCCTACTGCATTCATTTCAAGAAGAATTAGACCAAAAATTTTCGACCAAAAAATGCACTTTTTCCAAGGTTATAGCCTTGCTTTTTTCGCAAAAACGGCCAATCCATTTTCCGCTTCTTGCTCGAGCAATACCATTCTTGCAATCAGCCAAATGACTGCAATAGGATAGTATGGTCCTACTGCATTCATTTCAAGAAGAATTAGACCAAAAAATTTTCGACCAAAAAATGCACTTTTTCCAAGGTTATAGCCTTGCTTTTTTCGCAAAAACGGCCAATCCATTTTCCGCTTCTTGCTCGAGCAATACCATTCTTGCAATCAGCCAAATGACTGCAATAGGATAGTATGGTCCTACTGCATTCATTTCAAGAAGAATTAGACCAAAAAATTTTCGACCAAAAAATGCACTTTTTCCAAGGTTATAGCCTTGCTTTTTTCGCAAAAACGGCCAATCCATTTTCCGCTTCTTGCTCGAGCAATACCATGCTTGCAATCAGCCAAATGACTGCAATAGGATAGTATGGTCCTACTGCATTCATTTCAAGAAGAATTAGACCAAAAAATTTTCGACCAAAAAATGCACTTTTTCCAAGGTTATAGCCTTGCTTTTTTCGCAAAAACGGCCAATCCATTTTCCGCTTCTTGCTCGAGCAATACCATTCTTGCAATCAGCCAAATGACTGCAATAGGATAGTATGGTCCTACTGCATTCATTTCAAGAAGAATTAGACCAAAAAATTTTCGACCAAAAAATGCACTTTTTCCAAGGTTATAGCCTTGCTTTTTTCGCAAAAACGGCCAATCCATTTTCCGCTTCTTGCTCGAGCAATACCATTCTTGCAATCAGCCAAATGACTGCAATAGGATAGTATGGTCCTACTGCATTCATTTCAAGAATTAGACCAAAAAATTTTCGACCAAAAAATGCACTTTTTCCAAGGTTATAGCCTTGCTTTTTTCGCAAAAACGGCCAATCCATTTTCCGCTTCTTGCTCGAGCAATACCATTCTTGCAATCAGCCAAATGACTGCAATAGGATAGTATGGTCCTACTGCATTCATTGAAGAATTAGACCAAAAAATTTTCGACCAAAAAATGCACTTTTTCCAAGGTTATAGCCTTGCTTTTTTCGCAAAAACGGCCAATCCATTTTCCGCTTCTTGCTCGAGCAATACCATTCTTGCAATCAGCCAAATGACTGCAATAGGATAGTATGGTCCTACTGCATTCATTTCAAGAAGAATTAGACCAAAAAATTTTCGACCAAAAAATGCACTTTTTCCAAGGTTATAGCCTTGCTTTTTTCGCAAAAACGGCCAATCCATTTTCCGCTTCTTGCTCGAGCAATACCATTCTTGCAATCAGCCAAATGACTGCAATAGGATAGTATGGTCCTACTGCATTCATTTCAAGAAGAATTAGACCAAAAAATTTTCGACCAAAAAATGCACTTTTTCCAAGGTTATAGCCTTGCTTTTTTCGCAAAAACGGCCAATCCATTTTCCGCTTCTTGCTCGAGCAATACCATCTTGCAATCAGCCAAATGACTGCAATAGGATAGTATGGTCCTACTGCATTCATTTCAAGAAGAATTAGACCAAAAAATTTTCGACCAAAAAATGCACTTTTTCCAAGGTTATAGCCTTGCTTTTTTCGCAAAAACGGCCAATCCATTTTCCGCTTCTTGCTCGAGCAATACCATTCTTGCAATCAGCCAAATGACTGCAATAGGATAGTATGGTCCTACTGCATTCATTTCAAGAAGAATTAGACCAAAAAATTTTCGACCAAAAAATGCACTTTTTCCAAGGTTATAGCCTTGCTTTTTTCGCAAAAACGGCCAATCCATTTTCCGCTTCTTGCTCGAGCAATACCATTCTTGCAATCAGCCAAATGACTGCAATAGGATAGTATGGTCCTACTGCATTCATTTCACGAAGAATTAGACCAAAAAATTTTCGACCAAAAAATGCACTTTTTCCAAGGTTATAGCCTTGCTTTTTTCGCAAAAACGGCCAATCCATTTTCCGCTTCTTGCTCGAGCAATACCATTCTTGCAATCAGCCAAATGACTGCAATAGGATAGTATGGTCCTACTGCATTCATTTCAAGAAGAATTAGACCAAAAATTTTCGACCAAAAAATGCACTTTTTCCAAGGTTATAGCCTTGCTTTTTTCGCAAAAACGGCCAATCCATTTTCCGCTTCTTGCTCGAGCAATACCATTCTTGCAATCAGCCAAATGACTGCAATAGGATAGTATGGTCCTACTGCATTCATTTCAAGAAGAATTAGACCAAAAAATTTTCGACCAAAAAATGCACTTTTTCCAAGGTTATAGCCTTGCTTTTTTCGCAAAAACGGCCAATCCATTTTCCGCTTCTTGCTCGAGCAATACCATTCTTGCAATCAGCCAAATGACTGCAATAGGATAGTATGGTCCTACTGCATTCATTTCAAGAAGAATTAGACCAAAAAATTTTCGACCAAAAAATGCACTTTTTCCAAGGTTATAGCCTTGCTTTTTTCGCAAAAACGGCCAATCCATTTTCCGCTTCTTGCTCGAGCAATACCATGCTTGCAATCAGCCAAATGACTGCAATAGGATAGTATGGTCCTACTGCATTCATTTCAAGAAGAATTAGACCAAAAAATTTTCGACCAAAAAATGCACTTTTTCCAAGGTTATAGCCTTGCTTTTTTCGCAAAAAGGCCAATCCATTTTCCGCTTCTTGCTCGAGCAATACCATTCTTGCAATCAGCCAAATGACTGCAATAGGATAGTATGGTCCTACTGCATTCATTTCAAGAAGAATTAGACCAAAAAATTTTCGACCAAAAAATGCACTTTTTCCAAGGTTATAGCCTTGCTTTTTTCGCAAAAACGGCCAATCCATTTTCCGCTTCTTGCTCGAGCAATACCATTCTTGCAATCAGCCAAATGACTGCAATAGGATAGTATGGTCCTACTGCATTCATTTCAAGAAGAATTAGACCAAAAAATTTTCGACCAAAAAATGCACTTTTTCCAAGGTTATAGCCTTGCTTTTTTCGCAAAAACGGCCAATCCATTTTCCGCTTCTTGCTCGAGCAATACCATTCTTGCAATCAGCCAAATGACTGCAATAGGATAGTATGGTCCTACTGCATTCATTTCAAGAAGAATTAGACCAAAAAATTTTTCGACCAAAAATGCACTTTTTCCAAGGTTATAGCCTTGCTTTTTTCGCAAAAACGGCCAATCCATTTTCCGCTTCTTGCTCGAGCAATACCATTCTTGCAATCAGCCAAATGACTGCAATAGGATAGTATGGTCCTACTGCATTCATTTCAAGAAGAATTAGACCAAAAATTTTCGACCAAAAAATGCACTTTTTCCAAGGTTATAGCCTTGCTTTTTTCGCAAAAACGGCCAATCCATTTTCCGCTTCTTGCTCGAGCAATACCATTCTTGCAATCAGCCAAATGACTGCAATAGGATAGTATGGTCCTACTGCATTCATTTCAAGAAGAATTAGACCAAAAAATTTTCGACCAAAAAATGCACTTTTTCCAAGGTTATAGCCTTGCTTTTTTCGCAAAAACGGCCAATCCATTTTCCGCTTCTTGCTCGAGCAATACCATCTTGCAATCAGCCAAATGACTGCAATAGGATAGTATGGTCCTACTGCATTCATTTCGAAGAATTAGACCAAAAAATTTTCGACCAAAAAATGCACTTTTTCCAAGGTTATAGCCTTGCTTTTTTCGCAAAAACGGCCAATCCATTTTCCGCTTCTTGCTCGAGCAATACCATTCTTGCAATCAGCCAAATGACTGCAATAGGATAGTATGGTCCTACTGCATTCATTTCAAGAAGAATTAGACCAAAAAATTTTCGACCAAAAAATGCACTTTTTCCAAGGTTATAGCCTTGCTTTTTTCGCAAAAACGGCCAATCCATTTTCCGCTTCTTGCTCGAGCAATACCATTCTTGCAATCAGCCAAATGACTGCAATAGGATAGTATGGTCCTACTGCATTCATTTCAAGAAGAATTAGACCAAAAAATTTTCGACCAAAAAATGCACTTTTTCCAAGGTTATAGCCTTGCTTTTTTCGCAAAAACGGCCAATCCATTTTCCGCTTCTTGCTCGAGCAATACCATTCTTGCAATAGCCAAATGACTGCAATAGGATAGTATGGTCCTACTGCATTCATTTCAAGAAGAATTAGACCAAAAAATTTTCGACCAAAAAATGCACTTTTTCCAAGGTTATAGCCTTGCTTTTTTCGCAAAAACGGCCAATCCATTTTCCGCTTCTTGCTCGAGCAATACCATTCTTGCAATCAGCCAAATGACTGCAATAGGATAGTATGGTCCTACTGCATTCATTTCAAGAAGAATTAGACCAAAAAATTTTCGACCAAAAAATGCACTTTTTCCAAGGTTATAGCCTTGCTTTTTTCGCAAAAACGGCCAATCCATTTTCCGCTTCTTGCTCGAGCAATACCATGCTTGCAATCAGCCAAATGACTGCAATAGGATAGTATGGTCCTACTGCATTCATTTCAAGAAGAATTAGACCAAAAAATTTTCGACCAAAAAATGCACTTTTTCCAAGGTTATAGCCTTGCTTTTTTCGCAAAAACGGCCAATCCATTTTCCGCTTCTTGCTCGAGCAATACCATTCTTGCAATCAGCCAAATGACTGCAATAGGATAGTATGGTCCTACTGCATTCATTTCAAGAAGAATTAGACCAAAAAATTTTCGACCAAAAAATGCACTTTTTCCAAGGTTATAGCCTTGCTTTTTTCGCAAAAACGGCCAATCCATTTTCCGCTTCTTGCTCGAGCAATACCATTCTTGCAATCAGCCAAATGACTGCAATAGGATAGTATGGTCCTACTGCATTCATTTCAAGAAGAATTAGACCAAAAAATTTTCGACCAAAAAATGCACTTTTTCCAAGGTTATAGCCTTGCTTTTTTCGCAAAAACGGCCAATCCATTTTCCGCTTCTTGCTCGAGCAATACCATTCTTGCAATCAGCCAAATGACTGCAATAGGATAGTATGGTCCTACTGCATTCATTTCAAGAAGAATTAGACCAAAAAATTTTCGACCAAAAAATGCACTTTTTCCAAGGTTATAGCCTTGCTTTTTTCGCAAAAACGGCCAATCCATTTTCCGCTTCTTGCTCGAGCAATACCATCTTGCAATCTGCCAAATGACTGCAATAGGATAGTATGGTCCTACTGCATTCATTTCAAGAAGAATTAGACCAAAAAATTTTCGACCAAAAAATGCACTTTTTCCAAGGTTATAGCCTTGCTTTTTTCGCAAAAACGGCCAATCCATTTTCCGCTTCTTGCTCGAGCAATACCATTGCTTGCAATGACCAAATGCTGCAATAGGATATATGTCCTACTGCATTCATTTCAAGAAGAATTAGACCAAAAAATTTTCGACCAAAAAATGCACTTTTTCCAAGGTTATAGCCTTGCTTTTTTCGCAAAAACGGCCAATCCATTTTCCGCTTCTTGCTCGAGCAATACCATTCTTGCAATCAGCCAAATGACTGCAATAGGATAGTATGGTCCTACTGCATTCATTTCAAGAAGAATTAGACCAAAAAATTTTCGACCAAAAAATGCACTTTTTCCAAGGTTATAGCCTTGCTTTTTTCGCAAAAACGGCCAATCCATTTTCCGCTTCTTGCTCGAGCAATACCATCTTGCAATCAGCCAAATGACTGCAATAGGATAGTATGGTCCTACTGCATTCATTTCAAGAAGAATTAGACCAAAAAATTTTCGACCAAAAAATGCACTTTTTCCAAGGTTATAGCCTTGCTTTTTTCGCAAAAACGGCCAATCCATTTTCCGCTTCTTGCTCGAGCAATACCATTCTTGCAATCAGCCAAATGACTGCAATAGGATAGTATGGTCCTACTGCATTCATTTCAAGAAGAATTAGACCAAAAAATTTTCGACCAAAAAATGCACTTTTTCCAAGGTTATAGCCTTGCTTTTTTCGCAAAAACGGCCAATCCATTTTCCGCTTCTTGCTCGAGCAATACCATTCTTGCAATCAGCCAAATGACTGCAATAGGATAGTATGGTCCTACTGCATTCATTTCAAGAAGAATTAGACCAAAAAATTTTCGACCAAAAAATGCACTTTTTCCAAGGTTATAGCCTTGCTTTTTTCGCAAAAACGGCCAATCCATTTTCCGCTTCTTGCTCGAGCAATACCATGCTTGCAATAGCCAAATGACTGCAATAGGATAGTATGGTCCTACTGCATTCATTTCAAGAAGAATTAGACCAAAAAATTTTCGACCAAAAAATGCACTTTTTCCAAGGTTATAGCCTTGCTTTTTTCGCAAAAACGGCCAATCCATTTTCCGCTTCTTGCTCGAGCAATACCATTCTTGCAATCAGCCAAATGACTGCAATAGGATAGTATGGTCCTACTGCATTCATTTCAAGAAGAATTAGACCAAAAAATTTTCGACCAAAAAATGCACTTTTTCCAAGGTTATAGCCTTGCTTTTTTCGCAAAAACGGCCAATCCATTTTCCGCTTCTTGCTCGAGCAATACCATGCTTGCAATCAGCCAAATGACTGCAATAGGATAGTATGGTCCTACTGCATTCATTTCGAAGAATTAGACCAAAAAATTTTCGACCAAAAAATGCACTTTTTCCAAGGTTATAGCCTTGCTTTTTTCGCAAAAACGGCCAATCCATTTTCCGCTTCTTGCTCGAGCAATACCATTCTTGCAATCAGCCAAATGACTGCAATAGGATAGTATGGTCCTACTGCATTCATTTCAAGAAGAATTAGACCAAAAAATTTTCGACCAAAAAATGCACTTTTTCCAAGGTTATAGCCTTGCTTTTTTCGCAAAAACGGCCAATCCATTTTCCGCTTCTTGCTCGAGCAATACCATCTTGCAATCAGCCAAATGACTGCAATAGGATAGTATGGTCCTACTGCATTCATTTCAAGAAGAATTAGACCAAAAAATTTTCGACCAAAAAATGCACTTTTTCCAAGGTTATAGCCTTGCTTTTTTCGCAAAAACGGCCAATCCATTTTCCGCTTTTGCTCGAGCAATACCATTCTTGCAATCAGCCAAATGACTGCAATAGGATAGTATGGTCCTACTGCATTCATTTCAAGAAGAATTAGACCAAAAAATTTTCGACCAAAAAATGCACTTTTTCCAAGGTTATAGCCTTGCTTTTTTCGCAAAAACGGCCAATCCATTTTCCGCTTCTTGCTCGAGCAATACCATGCTTGCAATCAGCCAAATGACTGCAATAGGATAGTATGGTCCTACTGCATTCATTTCGAAGAATTAGACCAAAAAATTTTCGACCAAAAAATGCACTTTTTCCAAGGTTATAGCCTTGCTTTTTTCGCAAAAACGGCCAATCCATTTTCCGCTTCTTGCTCGAGCAATACCATTCTTGCAATCAGCCAAATGACTGCAATAGGATAGTATGGTCCTACTGCATTCATTTCAAGAAGAATTAGACCAAAAAATTTTCGACCAAAAAATGCACTTTTTCCAAGGTTATAGCCTTGCTTTTTTCGCAAAAACGGCCAATCCATTTTCCGCTTCTTGCTCGAGCAATACCATCTTGCAATCAGCCAAATGACTGCAATAGGATAGTATGGTCCTACTGCATTCATTTCAAGAAGAATTAGACCAAAAAATTTTCGACCAAAAAATGCACTTTTTCCAAGGTTATAGCCTTGCTTTTTTCGCAAAAACGGCCAATCCATTTTCCGCTTCTTGCTCGAGCAATACCATTCTTGCAATCAGCCAAATGACTGCAATAGGATAGTATGGTCCTACTGCATTCATTTCAAGAAGAATTAGACCAAAAAATTTTCGACCAAAAAATGCACTTTTTCCAAGGTTATAGCCTTGCTTTTTTCGCAAAAACGGCCAATCCATTTTCCGCTTCTTGCTCGAGCAATACCATCTTGCAATCAGCCAAATGACTGCAATAGGATAGTATGGTCCTACTGCATTCATTTCGAAGAATTAGACCAAAAAATTTTCGACCAAAAAATGCACTTTTTCCAAGGTTATAGCCTTGCTTTTTTCGCAAAAACGGCCAATCCATTTTCCGCTTCTTGCTCGAGCAATACCATGCTTGCAATCAGCCAAATGACTGCAATAGGATAGTATGGTCCTACTGCATTCATTTCGAAGAATTAGACCAAAAATTTTCGACCAAAAAATGCACTTTTTCCAAGGTTATAGCCTTGCTTTTTTCGCAAAAACGGCCAATCCATTTTCCGCTTCTTGCTCGAGCAATACCATGCTTGCAATTAGCCAAATGACTGCAATAGGATAGTATGGTCCTACTGCATTCATTTTACGAAGAATTAGACCAAAAAATTTTCGACCAAAAAATGCACTTTTTCCAAGGTTATAGCCTTGCTTTTTTCGCAAAAACGGCCAATCCATTTTCCGCTTCTTGCTCGAGCAATACCATTCTTGCAATCAGCCAAATGACTGCAATAGGATAGTATGGTCCTACTGCATTCATTTCAAGAAGAATTAGACCAAAAAATTTTCGACCAAAAAATGCACTTTTTCCAAGGTTATAGCCTTGCTTTTTTCGCAAAAACGGCCAATCCATTTTCCGCTTCTTGCTCGAGCAATACCATTCTTGCAATCAGCCAAATGACTGCAATAGGATAGTATGGTCCTACTGCATTCATTTCAAGAAGAATTAGACCAAAAAATTTTCGACCAAAAAATGCACTTTTTCCAAGGTTATAGCCTTGCTTTTTTCGCAAAAACGGCCAATCCATTTTCCGCTTCTTTCTCGAACAATACCATTCTTGCAATCAGCCAAATGACTGCAATAGGATAGTATGGTCACACTGCATTCATTTCAAGAAGAATTAGACCAAAAAATTTTCGACCAAAAAATGCACTTTTTCCAAGGTTATAGCCTTGCTTTTTTCGCAAAAACGGCCAATCCATTTTCCGCTTCTTGCTCGAGCAATACCATGCTTGCAATTAGCCAAATGACTGCAATAGGATAGTATGGTCCTACTGCATTCATTTCACGAAGAATTAGACCAAAAAATTTTCGACCAAAAAATGCACTTTTTCCAAGGTTAAAGCCTTGCTTTTTTCGCAAAAAGGGCCAATCCATTTTCCTCTTCTTGCTCGAGCAATACCATTCTTGCAATCAGCCAAATGACTGCAATAGGATAGTATGGTCCTACTGCATTCATTTCAAGAAGAATTAGACCAAAAAATTTTCGACCAAAAAATGCACTTTTTCCAAGGTTATAGCCTTGCTTTTTTCGCAAAAACGGCCAATCCATTTTCCGCTTCTTGCTCGAGCAATACCATGCTTGCAATTAGCCAAATGACTGCAATAGGATAGTATGGTCCTACTGCAT
>ML133380.1:528513-803786 GCA_003864495.1 Nemopilema nomurai
CGACTTGCGGTTTGATAGTTCTTTATTCTTTATTCTTTATTTCACTAATATTCATGAATTAAAATTACGTCAATCGACTTGAAGGCCTTACTGTATTTAATAGCCATGAACAGTTTTAGAAATTATCAGCTTAACGTCAAGAAGATTATAATTATTTGTAGTTTCCTCTTGGCCAAGCTATACAGCTTGTCACATTATTGGTACGGTCCGATTGGAATCCTTTCCACAATTCTAGTTGGATGGCTCGTTTCTGTCATAACAGGTACTTCACGTTTAACTCGGCTATTTTTGAAATTATTTTTATTTTGTAACTGTTGTCTCCTTTAATTTAGTTCAAAATGATTGTTGCTTTTTTCTCGATTTAGTACATCTACCACAGTGCTTCTCATCTTCCATGTTCTAGCTTGGGGTAAAGAAGAACAATATGTGGATCCCAAGTTGCTTTTCCACTTTCGCTCAAGCTGCAAAGGTTCTAGCAGCTCCGAGCAAGCGAGAAACAAATCTTCCTCCGAATCAAAGGTTTGCTGGATTTGAATTATTCTCCAACCCCAAAGCACTGTCTGCATGGCAGTGAGATTCAGTTATCATTGTCAAAGAATGAACGAATTGTTAGTTAGATTATCATTTCAATAACGAGGAAGATGGGCGTCAAATGTTCAAATTTATCTATTCATGACTCTCCTCTTCAAGCTAATTATGCAATGAAACCTCTGTTAAATTCAAATATTCTTTACAGTTGGTAACCTAAAATTTCTTAAAGCTATACCACCCTTCAAATAATTAAATGTCTGTCTCTTTCTGTCTAGAATATGATTTCCTCCGGAGAAACAACCGCTTTCTAAAGACTTTTGACATATTAACCACTGAAGAAACAGTTGCAGCTTTTAAGGGACATCTATTTAGATGGTAGGTGATATTTTTTTAACATAAAACTTTCCTCTCCCTTCGTGATATTTTTTCTAGGCCTCCTTACGCTCAGAGTAAGGAAGGGAAAGTTTATTTTTATACGAACCGTGTCCGTTTTGAATAAAATGAAGATGATATTATCCAACAAAAATTGTAATCAGCTTCAAGATTTTTTCATCAATTTGTTGCAAAAACTCCTGGGCAAAGAAAATTATCAACAAATTGTGTATTCAGTAATTTCTAATGAAACATCTCCAGAAAACAATAATGAGATTCATCATAAAAAATTTTGAAAAATATGTTACAAAAACTTGGATCCTGCAAACGAATCAACGAAAGTAGAACCAAATCTATCTCTACAAATGTATGTTAAATGAGAAAGAATTTTTTCGCCAAACCTGTTCCCGGAGTTCCAAGGTCATAGCTTTGAACGCTTGCGAAAAGAATGTCTAAAATCTTTCCAATTCTCATTCTAAAATGACAAGTTCTGCAAGAAAGAACGCGACTGAAATGTAATTTAATGAAGTAAATTCATCTACTCTATAATAAATTAAACTAAAATTGTTCTGCAAGAGGGTTTCACCAGTCGCTGCATCAACATAAATTCATCTTTCTTTACATCTTCAAAAAGAAACACAATATTTTGAACTGAGAAGACAATATTTTTGGCAAAAATGTACTTCTTTTCCAAAAACAAAGCCTCTAAGGTTATTGAAAAATAACATGAGCTTTTATTACTTTCTTCCCCAAGGACAACACCCCTGAGGCAAAAAAACTAACAGGGTTGCTAAAAATAGCCCCACCAAATCTGATTTATGTTCAACTAGAATTAAAACATTCAAACGTTTTTGCTTTTTCCACAAAAACGGCCAATGCATTTTTCACTTTTTGTTCAAGCAATACCATTCTTGCAGTCAGCCAAATGACTGCCATTAGATAGTATGGTCCTACTGCATTCATTTCAAGAAGAATTCGGCAAAAACATTTTTCACCAAAAAAGATAACTTTTTCCAAGGTTATAGCCTTGCTTTTTTCGCAGAAACGAGCAATGCATTTTCCGCTTCTTGCTCGATCAAAACCATTCTTGCAATCAGCCCAATGACTGCAATGGGATAGAAAAGTCAAACTGCATTCATTTCACGTAGAATTAGACCAAAAAATTTTCGACCAAAAAATGCACTTTTTCCAAGGTTATAGCCTTGCTTTTTTCGCAATAACAGCCAATCCATTTTCCGCTTCTTGCTCGAGCAATACCATGCTTGCAATCAGCCAAATGACTAAAATAGGATAGTATGGTCCTACTGCATTCATTTCACGAAGAATTAGACCAAAACATTTTCGACCAAAAAATGCACTTTTTCCAAGGTTATAGCCTTGCTTTTTTCGCAAAAACAGCCAATTCATTTCTCACTTCTTGCTCAAACAATACCATGCTTCCAATCAGCCAAATGACTGCAATAGGATAGTATGGTCCTACTGCATTCATTTCACGAAGAATTAGACAAAAAAATTTTCGACCAAAAAATGCACTTTTTCCAAGGTTATAGCCTTGCTTTTTTCGCAAAAACGGCCAATCCATTTTCCGCTCTTGCTCGAGCAATACCATGCTTGCAATCAGCCAATGACTGCAATAGGATAGTATGGTCCTACTGCATTCATTTCACGAAGAATTAGACCAAAAAAGTTTCGACCAAAAAATGCACTTTTTCCAAGGTTATAGCCTTGCTTTTTTGGCAATAACAGCCAATCCATTTTCCTTTTCTTGCTCGAGCAATACCTTCTTCCAATCAGCCAAATGACTGCAATAGGATAGTATGGTCCTACTGCATTCATTTCACGAAGAATTAGACCAAAAAATTTTCGACCAAAAAATGCACTTTTTCCAAGGTTATAGCCTTGCTTTTTTCGCAAAACGGCCAATCCATTTTCCTTCTTGCTCGAGCAATACCATTCTTGCAATCAGCCAAATGACTGCAATAGGATAGTATGGTCCTACTGCATTCATTTCAGAAGAATTAGACCAAAAAATTTTCGACCAAAAAGTGCACTTTTTCCAAGGTTATAGCCTTGCTTTTTTCGCAAAAACGGCCAATCCATTTTCCTCTTCTTGCTCGAGCAATACCTTGCTTCCAATCAGCCAAATGACTGCAATAGGATAGTATGGTCCTACTGCATTCATTTCACGAAGAATTAGACCAAAAAATTTTCGACCAAAAAATGCACTTTTTCCAAGGTTATAGCCTTGCTTTTTTCGTAAAAACGGCCAATCCATTTTCCGCTTCTTGCTCGAAATACCATGCTTGCAATCAGCCAAATGACTGCAATAGGATAGTATGGTCCTACTGCATTCATTTCAGAAGAATTAGACCAAAAAATTTTCGACCAAAAAATGCACTTTTTCCAAGGTTATAGCCTTGCTTTTTTCAAAAACGGCCAATCCATTTTCCGCTTCTTGCTCGAGCAATACCATGCTTCCAATCAGCCAAATGACTGCAATAGGATAGTATGGTCCTACTGCATTCATTTCAGAAGAATTAGACCAAAAAATTTTCGACCAAAAAATGCACTTTTTCCAAGGTTATAGCCTTGCTTTTTTCGCAAAAACGGCCAATCCATTTTCCGCTTCTTGCTCGAGCAATACCATCTTGCAATCAGCCAAATGACTGCAATAGGATAGTATGGTCCTACTGCATTCATTTCAAGAAGAATTAGACCAAAAAATTTTCGACCAAAAAATGCACTTTTTCCAAGGTTATAGCCTTGCTTTTTTCGCAAAAACGGCCAATCCATTTTCCGCTTCTTGCTCGAGCAATACCATTCTTGAAATCAGACAAATGACTGCAATAGGATAGTATGGTCCTACTGCATTCATTTCAAGAAGAATTAAACCAAAAAATTTTCGACCAAAAAATGCACTTTTTCCAAGGTTATAGCCTTGCTTTTTTCGCAAAACGGCCAATCCATTTTCCGCTTCTTGCTCGAGCAATACCATGTCTTGCAATCAGCCAAATGACTGCAATAGGATAGTATGGTCCTACTGCATTCATTTCAAGAAGAATTAGACCAAAAAATTTTCGACCAAAAAATGCACTTTTTCCAAGGTTATAGCCTTGCTTTTTTCGCAAAAACGGCCAATCCATTTTCCGCTTCTTGCTCGACAATACCATGCTTGCAATCAGCCAAATGACTGCAATAGGATAGTATGGTCCTACTGCATTCATTTCACGAAGAATTAGACCAAAAAATTTTCGACCAAAAAATGCACTTTTTCCAAGGTTATAGCCTTGCTTTTTTCGCAAAAACGGCCAATCCATTTTCCGCTTCTTGCTCGAGCAATACCATGCTTGCAATCAGCCAAATGACTGCAATAGGATAGTATGGTCCTACTGCATTCATTTCAAGAAGAATTAGACCAAAAAATTTTCGACCAAAAAATGCACTTTTTCCAAGGTTATAGCCTTGCTTTTTTCGCAAAACGGCCAATCCATTTTCCGCTTCTTGCTCGAGCAATACCATGCTTGCAATCAGCCAAATGACTGCAATAGGATAGTATGGTCCTACTGCATTCATTTCAAGAAGAATTAGACCAAAAAATTTTCGACCAAAAAATGCACTTTTTCCAAGGTTATAGCCTTGCTTTTTTCGCAAAACGGCCAATCCATTTTCCGCTTCTTGCTCGAGCAATACCATTCTTGCAATCAGCCAAATGACTGCAATAGGATAGTATGGTCCTACTGCATTCATTTCGAAGAATTAGACCAAAAAATTTTCGACCAAAAAATGCACTTTTTCCAAGGTTATAGCCTTGCTTTTTTCGCAAAAACGGCCAATCCATTTTCCGCTTCTTGCTCGAGCAATACCATTCTTGCAATCAGCCAAATGACTGCAATAGGATAGTATGGTCCTACTGCATTCATTTCAAGAAGAATTAGACCAAAAAATTTTCGACCAAAAAATGCACTTTTTCCAAGGTTATAGCCTTGCTTTTTTCGCAAAAACGGCCAATCCATTTTCCGCTTCTTGCTCGAGCAATACCATGCTTGCAATCAGCCAAATGACTGCAATAGGATAGTATGGTCCTACTGCATTCATTTCAGAAGAATTAGACCAAAAAATTTTCGACCAAAAAATGCACTTTTTCCAAGGTTATAGCCTTGCTTTTTTCGCAAAAACGGCCAATCCATTTTCCGCTTCTTGCTCGAGCAATACCATTCTTGCAATCAGCCAAATGACTGCAATAGGATAGTATGGTCCTACTGCATTCATTTCAAGAAGAATTAGACCAAAAAATTTTCGACCAAAAAATGCACTTTTTCCAAGGTTATAGCCTTGCTTTTTTCGCAAAAACGGCCAATCCATTTTCCTCTTCTTGCTCGAGCAATACCATTCTTGCAATCAGCCAAATGACTGCAATAGGATAGTATGGTCCTACTGCATTCATTTCAAGAAGAATTAGACCAAAAAATTTTCGACCAAAAAATGCACTTTTTCCAAGGTTATAGCCTTGCTTTTTTCGCAAAAACGGCCAATCCATTTTCCGCTTCTTGCTCGAGCAATACCATCTTGCAATAGCCAAATGACTGCAATAGGATAGTATGGTCCTACTGCATTCATTTCAAGAAGAATTAGACCAAAAAATTTTCGACCAAAAAATGCACTTTTTCCAAGGTTATAGCCTTGCTTTTTTCGCAAAAACGGCCAATCCATTTTCCGCTTCTTGCTCGAGCAATACCATGCTTGCAATCAGCCAAATGACTGCAATAGGATAGTATGGTCCTACTGCATTCATTTCGAAGAATTAGACCAAAAAATTTTCGACCAAAAAATGCACTTTTTCCAAGGTTATAGCCTTGCTTTTTTCGCAAAAACGGCCAATCCATTTTCCGCTTCTTGCTCGAGCAATACCATCTTGCAATCAGCCAAATGACTGCAATAGGATAGTATGGTCCTACTGCATTCATTTCAAGAAGAATTAGACCAAAAAATTTTCGACCAAAAAATGCACTTTTTCCAAGGTTATAGCCTTGCTTTTTTCGCAAAAACGGCCAATCCATTTTCCGCTTCTTGCTCGAGCAATACCATTCTTGCAATCAGCCAAATGACTGCAATAGGATAGTATGGTCCTACTGCATTCATTTAGAAGAATTAGACCAAAAAATTTTCGACCAAAAAATGCACTTTTTCCAAGGTTATAGCCTTGCTTTTTTCGCAAAAACGGCCAATCCATTTTCCGCTTCTTGCTCGAGCAATACCATGCTTGCAATCAGCCAAATGACTGCAATAGGATAGTATGGTCCTACTGCATTCATTTCGAAGAATTAGACCAAAAATTTTCGACCAAAAAATGCACTTTTTCCAAGGTTATAGCCTTGCTTTTTTCGCAAAAACGGCCAATCCATTTTCGCTTCTTGCTCGAGCAATACCATTCTTGCAATCAGCCAAATGACTGCAATAGGATAGTATGGTCCTACTGCATTCATTTCAAGAAGAATTAGACCAAAAAATTTTCGACCAAAAAATGCACTTTTTCCAAGGTTATAGCCTTGCTTTTTTCGCAAAAACGGCCAATCCATTTTCCGCTTCTTGCTCGACAATACCATTCTTGCAATCAGCCAAATGACTGCAATAGGATAGTATGGTCCTACTGCATTCATTTCAAGAAGAATTAGACCAAAAAATTTTCGACCAAAAAATGCACTTTTTCCAAGGTTATAGCCTTGCTTTTTTCGCAAAAACGGCCAATCCATTTTCCGCTTCTTGCTCGAGCAATACCATCTTGCAATCAGCCAAATGACTGCAATAGGATAGTATGGTCCTACTGCATTCATTTCAAGAAGAATTAGACCAAAAATTTTCGACCAAAAAATGCACTTTTTCCAAGGTTATAGCCTTGCTTTTTTCGCAAAAACGGCCAATCCATTTTCCGCTTCTTGCTCGAGCAATACCATTCTTGCAATCAGCCAAATGACTGCAATAGGATAGTATGGTCCTACTGCATTCATTTCAAGAAGAATTAGACCAAAAAATTTTCGACCAAAAAATGCACTTTTTCCAAGGTTATAGCCTTGCTTTTTTCGCAAAAACGGCCAATCCATTTTCCGCTTCTTGCTCGAGCAATACCATGCTTGCAATAGCCAAATGACTGCAATAGGATAGTATGGTCCTACTGCATTCATTTCAAGAAGAATTAGACCAAAAAATTTTCGACCAAAAAATGCACTTTTTCCAAGGTTATAGCCTTGCTTTTTTCGCAAAAACGGCCAATCCATTTTCCGCTTCTTGCTCGAGCAATACCATGCTTGCAATCAGCCAAATGACTGCAATAGGATAGTATGGTCCTACTGCATTCATTTACGAAGAATTAGACCAAAAAATTTTCGACCAAAAAATGCACTTTTTCCAAGGTTATAGCCTTGCTTTTTTCGCAAAAACGGCCAATCCATTTTCCGCTTCTTGCTCGAGCAATACCATTCTTGCAATCAGCCAAATGACTGCAATAGGATAGTATGGTCCTACTGCATTCATTTCAAGAAGAATTAGACCAAAAAATTTTCGACCAAAAAATGCACTTTTTCCAAGGTTATAGCCTTGCTTTTTCGCAAAAACGGCCAATCCATTTTCCGCTTCTTGCTCGAGCAATACCATTCTTGCAATCAGCCAAATGACTGCAATAGGATAGTATGGTCCTACTGCATTCATTTCAAGAAGAATTAGACCAAAAAATTTTCGACCAAAAAATGCACTTTTTCCAAGGTTATAGCCTTGCTTTTTTCGCAAAAACGGCCAATCCATTTTCCGCTTCTTGCTCGAGCAATACCATGCTTGCAATCAGCCAAATGACTGCAATAGGATAGTATGGTCCTACTGCATTCATTTCAAGAAGAATTAGACCAAAAAATTTTCGACCAAAAAATGCACTTTTTCCAAGGTTATAGCCTTGCTTTTTTCGCAAAACGGCCAATCCATTTTCCGCTTCTTGCTCGAGCAATACCATTCTTGCAATCAGCCAAATGACTGCAATAGGATAGTATGGTCCTACTGCATTCATTTCAAGAAGAATTAGACCAAAAAATTTTCGACCAAAAAATGCACTTTTTCCAAGGTTATAGCCTTGCTTTTTTAAAACGGCCAATCCATTTTCTTTGCTTTCTAAGCAATACCATGCTTGCAATCAGCCAAATGACTGCAATAGGATGAGTATATACACCATTGCATTCATGAAGAATTAGACCAAAAAATTTTCGACCAAAAAATGCACACAATTATAGGCCTTGCTTTTTTCGCAAAAACGGCCAATCCATTTTCCGCTTCTTGCTCGAGCAATACCATGCTTGCAATCAGCCAAATGACTGCAATAGGATAGTATGGTCCTACTGCATTCATTTCAAGAAGAATTAGACCAAAAAATTTTCGACCAAAAAATGCACTTTTTCCAAGGTTATAGCCTTGCTTTTTTCGCAAAAACGGCCAATCCATTTTCCGCTTCTTGCTCGAGCAATACCATTCTTGCAATCAGCCAAATGACTGCAATAGGATAGTATGGTCCTACTGCATTCATTTCAAGAAGAATTAGACCAAAAAATTTTCGACCAAAAAATGCACTTTTTCCAAGGTTATAGCCTTGCTTTTTTCGCAAAAACGGCCAATCCATTTTCCGCTTCTTGCTCGAGCAATACCATTCTTGCAATCAGCCAAATGACTGCAATAGGATAGTATGGTCCTACTGCATTCATTTCAAGAAGAATTAGACCAAAAAATTTTCGACCAAAAAATGCACTTTTTCCAAGGTTATAGCCTTGCTTTTTTCGCAAAAACGGCCAATCCATTTTCCGCTTCTTGCTCGAGCAATACCATTCTTGCAATCAGCCAAATGACTGCAATAGGATAGTATGGTCCTACTGCATTCATTTCAAGAAGAATTAGACCAAAAAATTTTCGACCAAAAAATGCACTTTTTCCAAGGTTATAGCCTTGCTTTTTTCGCAAAAACGGCCAATCCATTTTCCGCTTCTTGCTCGAGCAATACCATTCTTGCAATCAGCCAAATGACTGCAATAGGATAGTATGGTCCTACTGCATTCATTTCAAGAAGAATTAGACCAAAAAATTTTCGACCAAAAAATGCACTTTTTCCAAGGTTATAGCCTTGCTTTTTTCGCAAAAACGGCCAATCCATTTTCCGCTTCTTGCTCGAGCAATACCATTCTTGCAATAGCCAAATGACTGCAATAGGATAGTATGGTCCTACTGCATTCATTTCAAGAAGAATTAGACCAAAAAATTTTCGACCAAAAAATGCACTTTTTCCAAGGTTATAGCCTTGCTTTTTTCGCAAAAACGGCCAATCCATTTTCCGCTTCTTGCTCGAGCAATACCATTCTTGCAATCAGCCAAATGACTGCAATAGGATAGTATGGTCCTACTGCATTCATTTCAAGAAGAATTAGACCAAAAAATTTTCGACCAAAAAATGCACTTTTTCCAAGGTTATAGCCTTGCTTTTTTCGCAAAAACGGCCAATCCATTTTCCGCTTCTTGCTCGAGCAATACCATTCTTGCAATCAGCCAAATGACTGCAATAGGATAGTATGGTCCTACTGCATTCATTTCGAAGAATTAGACCAAAAAATTTTCGACCAAAAAATGCACTTTTTCCAAGGTTATAGCCTTGCTTTTTTCGCAAAAACGGCCAATCCATTTTCCGCTTCTTGCTCGAGCAATACCATTCTTGCAATCAGCCAAATGACTGCAATAGGATAGTATGGTCCTACTGCATTCATTTCAAGAAGAATTAGACCAAAAAATTTTCGACCAAAAAATGCACTTTTTCCAAGGTTATAGCCTTGCTTTTTTCGCAAAAACGGCCAATCCATTTTCCGCTTCTTGCTCGAGCAATACCATTCTTGCAATCAGCCAAATGACTGCAATAGGATAGTATGGTCCTACTGCATTCATTTCAAGAAGAATTAGACCAAAAAATTTTCGACCAAAAAATGCACTTTTTCCAAGGTTATAGCCTTGCTTTTTTCGCAAAAACGGCCAATCCATTTTCCGCTTCTTGCTCGAGCAATACCATTCTTGCAATCAGCCAAATGACTGCAATAGGATAGTATGGTCCTACTGCATTCATTTCAAAAGAATTAGACCAAAAAATTTTCGACCAAAAAATGCACTTTTTCCAAGGTTATAGCCTTGCTTTTTTCGCAAAAACGGCCAATCCATTTTCCGCTTCTTGCTCGAGCAATACCATCTTGCAATCAGCCAAATGACTGCAATAGGATAGTATGGTCCTACTGCATTCATTTCAAGAAGAATTAGACCAAAAAATTTTCGACCAAAAAATGCACTTTTTCCAAGGTTATAGCCTTGCTTTTTTCGCAAAAACGGCCAATCCATTTTCCGCTTCTTGCTCGAGCAATACCATGCTTGCAATCAGCCAAATGACTGCAATAGGATAGTATGGTCCTACTGCATTCATTTCAAGAAGAATTAGACCAAAAAATTTTCGACCAAAAAATGCACTTTTTCCAAGGTTATAGCCTTGCTTTTTTCGCAAAAACGGCCAATCCATTTTCCGCTTCTTGCTCGAGCAATACCATGCTTGCAATCAGCCAAATGACTGCAATAGGATAGTATGGTCCTACTGCATTCATTTCAAGAAGAATTAGACCAAAAAATTTTCGACCAAAAAATGCACTTTTTCCAAGGTTATAGCCTTGCTTTTTTCGCAAAAACGGCCAATCCATTTTCCGCTTCTTGCTCGAGCAATACCATTCTTGCAATCAGCCAAATGACTGCAATAGGATAGTATGGTCCTACTGCATTCATTTCAAGAAGAATTAGACCAAAAAATTTTCGACCAAAAAATGCACTTTTTCCAAGGTTATAGCCTTGCTTTTTTCGCAAAAACGGCCAATCCATTTTCCGCTTCTTGCTCGAGCAATACCATTCTTGCAATCAGCCAAATGACTGCAATAGGATAGTATGGTCCTACTGCATTCATTTCGAAGAATTAGACCAAAAAATTTTCGACCAAAAAATGCACTTTTTCCAAGGTTATAGCCTTGCTTTTTTCGCAAAAACGGCCAATCCATTTTCCGCTTCTTGCTCGAGCAATACCATCTTGCAATCAGCCAAATGACTGCAATAGGATAGTATGGTCCTACTGCATTCATTTCAAGAAGAATTAGACCAAAAAATTTTCGACCAAAAAATGCACTTTTTCCAAGGTTATAGCCTTGCTTTTTTCGCAAAAACGGCCAATCCATTTTCCGCTTCTTGCTCGAGCAATACCATTCTTGCAATCAGCCAAATGACTGCAATAGGATAGTATGGTCCTACTGCATTCATTTCAAGAAGAATTAGACCAAAAAATTTTCGACCAAAAAATGCACTTTTTCCAAGGTTATAGCCTTGCTTTTTTCGCAAAAACGGCCAATCCATTTTCCGCTTCTTGCTCGAGCAATACCATTCTTGCAATAGCCAAATGACTGCAATAGGATAGTATGGTCCTACTGCATTCATTTCAAGAAGAATTAGACCAAAAAATTTTCGACCAAAAAATGCACTTTTTCCAAGGTTATAGCCTTGCTTTTTTCGCAAAAACGGCCAATCCATTTTCCGCTTCTTGCTCGAGCAATACCATCTTGCAATCAGCCAAATGACTGCAATAGGATAGTATGGTCCTACTGCATTCATTTCAAGAAGAATTAAAAATTTTCGACCAAAAAATGCACTTTTTCCAAGGTTATAGCCTTGCTTTTTTCGCAAAAACGGCCAATCCATTTTCCGCTTCTTGCTCGAGCAATACCATTCTTGCAATCAGCCAAATCGCAATAGGATAGTATGGTCCTACTGCATTCATTTCAAGAAGAATTAGACCAAAAAATTTTCGACCAAAAAATGCACTTTTTCCAAGGTTATAGCCTTGCTTTTTTCGCAAAAACGGCCAATCCATTTTCCGCTTCTTGCTCGAGCAATACCATTCTTGCAATCAGCCAAATGACTGCAATAGGATAGTATGGTCCTACTGCATTCATTTCAAGAAGAATTAGACCAAAAAATTTTCGACCAAAAAATGCACTTTTTCCAAGGTTATAGCCTTGCTTTTTTCGCAAAAACGGCCAATCCATTTTCCGCTTCTTGCTCGAGCAATACCATTCTTGCAATCAGCCAAATGACTGCAATAGGATAGTATGGTCCTACTGCATTCATTTCAAGAAGAATTAGACCAAAAAATTTTCGACCAAAAAATGCACTTTTTCCAAGGTTATAGCCTTGCTTTTTTCGCAAAAACGGCCAATCCATTTTCCGCTTCTTGCTCGAGCAATACCATTCTTGCAATCAGCCAAATGACTGCAATAGGATAGTATGGTCCTACTGCATTCATTTCAAGAAGAATTAGACCAAAAAATTTTCGACCAAAAAATGCACTTTTTCCAAGGTTATAGCCTTGCTTTTTTCGCAAAAACGGCCAATCCATTTTCCGCTTCTTGCTCGAGCAATACCATTCTTGCAATCAGCCAAATGACTGCAATAGGATAGTATGGTCCTACTGCATTCATTTCAAGAAGAATTAGACCAAAAAATTTTCGACCAAAAAATGCACTTTTTCCAAGGTTATAGCCTTGCTTTTTTCGCAAAAACGGCCAATCCATTTTCCGCTTCTTGCTCGAGCAATACCATCTTGCAATCAGCCAAATGACTGCAATAGGATAGTATGGTCCTACTGCATTCATTTCAAGAAGAATTAGACCAAAAATTTTCGACCAAAAAATGCACTTTTTCCAAGGTTATAGCCTTGCTTTTTTCGCAAAAACGGCCAATCCATTTTCCGCTTCTTGCTCGAGCAATACCATCTTGCAATCAGCCAAATGACTGCAATAGGATAGTATGGTCCTACTGCATTCATTTCAAGAAGAATTAGACCAAAAAATTTTCGACCAAAAAATGCACTTTTTCCAAGGTTATAGCCTTGCTTTTTTCGCAAAAACGGCCAATCCATTTTCCGCTTCTTGCTCGAGCAATACCATGCTTGCAATCAGCCAAATGACTGCAATAGGATAGTATGGTCCTACTGCATTCATTTCAAGAAGAATTAGACCAAAAAATTTTCGACCAAAAAATGCACTTTTTTTTATAGCCTTGCTTTTTTCGCAAAAACGGCCAATCCATTTTCCGCTTCTTGCTCGAGCAATACCATCTTGCAATCAGCCAAATGACTGCAATAGGATAGTATGGTCCTACTGCATTCATTTCGAAGAATTAGACCAAAAAATTTTCGACCAAAAAATGCACTTTTTCCAAGGTTATAGCCTTGCTTTTTTCGCAAAAACGGCCAATCCATTTTCCGCTTCTTGCTCGAGCAATACCATTCTTGCAATCAGCCAAATGACTGCAATAGGATAGTATGGTCCTACTGCATTCATTTCAAGAAGAATTAGACCAAAAAATTTTCGACCAAAAAATGCACTTTTTCCAAGGTTATAGCCTTGCTTTTTTCGCAAAAAACGGCCAATCCATTTTCCGCTTCTTCTCGAGCAATACCATTCTTGCAATCAGCCAAATGACTGCGATAGGATAGTATGGTCCTACTGCATTCATTTCAGAAGAATTAGACCAAAAAATTTTCGACCAAAAAATGCACTTTTTCCAAGGTTATAGCCTTGCTTTTTTCGCAAAAACGGCCAATCCATTTTCCGCTTCTTGCTCGAGCAATACCATTCTTGCAATCAGCCAAATGACTGCAATAGGATAGTATGGTCCTACTGCATTCATTTCAAGAAGAATTAGACCAAAAAATTTTCGACCAAAAAATGCACTTTTTCCAAGGTTATAGCCTTGCTTTTTTCGCAAAAACGGCCAATCCATTTTCCGCTTCTTGCTCGAGCAATACCATCTTGCAATCAGCCAAATGACTGCAATAGGATAGTATGGTCCTACTGCATTCATTTCAAGAAGAATTAGACCAAAAAATTTTCGACCAAAAAATGCACTTTTTCCAAGGTTATAGCCTTGCTTTTTTCGCAAAAACGGCCAATCCATTTTCCGCTTCTTGCTCGAGCAATACCATGCTTGCAATAGCCAAATGACTGCAATAGGATAGTATGGTCCTACTGCATTCATTTCAAGAAGAATTAGACCAAAAATTTTCGACCAAAAAATGCACTTTTTCCAAGGTTATAGCCTTGCTTTTTTCGCAAAAAACGGCCAATCCATTTTCCGCTTCTTGCTCGAGCAATACCATCTTGCAATCAGCCAAATGACTGCAATAGGATAGTATGGTCCTACTGCATTCATTTCAAGAAGAATTAGACCAAAAAATTTTCGACCAAAAAATGCACTTTTTCCAAGGTTATAGCCTTGCTTTTTTCGCAAAAACGGCCAATCCATTTTCCGCTTCTTGCTCGAGCAATACCATTCTTGCAATTAGCCAAATGACTGCAATAGGATAGTATGGTCCTACTGCATTCATTTTCGAAGAATTAGACCAAAAAATTTTCGACCAAAAAATGCACTTTTTCCAAGGTTATAGCCTTGCTTTTTTCGCAAAAAGGGCCAATCCATTTTCCTCTTCTTGCTCGAGCAATACCATTCTTGCAATCAGCCAAATGACTGCAATAGGATAGTATGGTCCTACTGCATTCATTTCAAGAAGAATTAGACCAAAAAATTTTCGACCAAAAAATGCACTTTTTCCAAGGTTATAGCCTTGCTTTTTTCGCAAAAACGGCCAATGCATTTTCCGCTTCTTGCTCGAGCAATACCATTCTTGCAATCAGCCAAATGACTGCAATAGGATAGTATGGTCCTACTGCATTCATTTCAAGAAGAATTAGACCAAAAAATTTTCGACCAAAAAATGCACTTTTTCCAAGGTTATAGCCTTGCTTTTTTCGCAAAAAGGGCCAATCCATTTTCCTCTTCTTGCTCGAGCAATACCATTCTTGCAATCAGCCAAATGACTGCAATAGGATAGTATGGTCCTACTGCATTCATTTCAAGAAGAATTACACCAAAAAATTTTCGACCAAAAAATGCAATTTTTCCAAGGTTATAACCGTCGACTTGGGACATGGAATTGGCCTAGGTTCCCTCACCATTAACTTCCGCTTAGCAGTAATTCTTTGAGGTCAAGACTTCTTTGAAATTTTTGAAACTATTTGCCGACTGCTTTATAATCTCCTGTGCACGAATTAAAGACCTTTTTAGGTACACAAATTTCAACCTTGTTTGAGATTGCACTAGAACCTCAAAAGAGACTCTCCGGCACAAGTAGAGTGCCGCTTGTCTTGCCAGTAGAAACGGGCACAATTTTGTCATTGTCAGGTATCGTGTAGCCAATCAGATCATGTATTCAGCAATAACAATATTATTTTAGCGAGGATGTGTCTATTTATAAAAGCATGACCTGCATTGTTTTTCTCTTTTCTTGGGCACAAACAAAGAAATTCAGTCCAATTGATAGTACCTTTGTTGGACACGACTTAATCACAATGTGCCAAATAAATGGCACGACAAGTATGTATTCCTGTGGTATCTCCGCTCCATTCTCAAGCAGTTAAACGGACGATATAACCGTTAGCTTAGCCATTGGGAGGAAGGGGATTTAGTTTAATGTTAAACGAGATAGTGAAAAGACTGCAAGGAATCTAAAGGGCGAGACAAATATTTAAGCGCAGGATGGAAAAAATGCGAGGCAGAATTGAAACGCGAGGCTAAGAATAGAACCCGGAATGCTAAATAAAACGCGAAATGCAAAATAAAACGCGAAGTGTAAAATAAAACGCCGAGTGCAAAATAAAACGCGGAGCGCAAAATAAAACATGGAACACTAAATAAAACGCGGTACGGAAAATGACACGTGACACAATTGCTCTACCGATATGGTATTTCAAATAGCTTTAGCAAAGCATAGCATGTTCCAAAAAAGGACAGAAAGTTGTATTTTATGGAAATTATTTTGTCCAGAACTGTACGAATTAGAAAAGATATCTTACAATCAAAGTAAGCATCCATCCCAGCAGGAATGTGCAACATGCTAATATTGAATTTGAATCATACAAAACAGGTATAGAAATATATGTTGGGTATACAATATACTCCATACACCATGAATTTAAAATACATCTCAATTATACGAAAGTTTTGATGAAAATTCGAGATTGAAAAGAATATTTGTTTGGGATAAATGAAGATTTGCGGAAGGATGGTGGAGATGAATTCCGTTGCCTTCCTAGTTGACAGAACAAAAGTTCGTTGAAATCGTATGGACCTAAATTATCCCACAAACTAATTTGCACTTTTTAGTAGTGATACGTTTTATTTTAACACCCATAGTGTTTCAAGGGTTCAATAATTATTCAACGATTGAGGCATAATGCCCACTGGTAATAAGGCTGAGGAGAATAGAGAAGTCAAAAGAAACTCGCCACTATTTGCGCCACTTGCAACCAAGAGCAAACAAAGTTGGATGGCTCTAAGAAAGTCATATGCCTAGGGCAGTGATAATTGTGTGTCTAATATAAGGAAGAGCAGGGCAGGGTCTGCTCTGAGTCATACGTTTCCAGACACTAACTATCATTCGACAGTCAAACAAAAATTACCATCTAAAAGTATACTAGGAAATCTTTGGTTCGTTGATACAAAACACATACCATTTGGTCTTTCTACGTCTTTGGGCAGCCATATGAACAATCTTGACAATCGTGTTTGGTATTATTAAGGAGTCCTCGGGATCTTGGCAAGCTTCAACCATCGAAATCAGAGAAGGGCCTAATGGATACTGCAAAACAACCAAAGCAGATGAGCAAAATAAATGAAAAAATTCAGCAGAAACAAGGTAACAAGGTTTTAAAGAATTTCTAAACCAGCATCAGCTTATTCATATAAAATTCGACCTGATTTTCTGCATAACAGCTAAAAAATAAATAGCTTAGTTTATAATCATTTGGTCAAAAGACAACTGTTGACAAATTCATTGAGACAAAACAAGACACGATAAACTTTGACATTCGCAACTTGGATCATCTTTATACAGTTTGAAAAACGCTGTAATTTGGTACATTAATTGTGACATAAAAGTTGTTATATACAAGCATCATGTATAAAAGGTGGGATTATACTTTTATCATTTACTTACCTACCCACAGTCATGTTTTGGTATCATCATCTACGAAGAATATTTCCCTGCACAAAGAGAGAAAAATCCTACAGTTGAAAATAATTAAGCTTTATTTCATTATTTCATGAACCCCGCTGCATGCTTAAATCTAACAATAGAGAACAACAAACAATTATTTTATTACAGCTATTTTATCATGGAAACATGTTATAAAAAGCCGATTGCCATTTCGTGCCACTGCTAGCACGGAGAGAACACTTGTAAAAAACTGAAGAAGGCATACCTTGCCACTCGACTTCCGTTCACTGACTGGAGGTGGAACTCGTTCTAGAAACGAGAAAGAGAGGATAGTGAGGGCTCATTTCAACACACTTTATACTTAAACAGCGTGATTCTCTGCAATCTATAAAAGTAAAAGTCTATCATAAATCACTGAACACAAGAACTTTATGCTTCCTTGTCACCTTCTACTACACTCGCAAACTCATCCCCGTCGTCCTACCCATTCAGCCACCAAAACCCAATAGAAAACTATCGCAATATCCAATTTGTACCAAGGAGCAATAATGTTACCCAGAGCTGCATTGATTCGATTAATTTTTACCTGCTCTCGGTGAGGTGTGGTTCAGCTCATTCTAAAACGCAAAAGCCGAAAATCAACAACTTCGTAAACATTACGAGAAACAAATACTGGGGAATGTCCTAAAAATGACGCAAAACAAAAGAAGCATCGGTGGTAGGAGAAGATTAAACATTTACATCCGCAGACAACATCCGTAGCTAGTCTCCTGTTAAACATTTACATCTGACTGTGACTGAACGTTGAGCTGTAACTTGAAGTGGATTAAAAATCAAGAGCATGAATAGATTTAGGAGCAGATGCAAGAAAGGTCACCTTGGCTTCGTGGTAATTCTTGTCATCATCGCCTTGATTATGTTCCTTGGCTTGTTCGATTAAGACTCTGTGTTGATGGTACGCAAGCTAGGGAAAAACAGAAAGCATTTGATGGACGCCAGACTGTTTATGTGACAAAACAACAGCAATGCTTTCTCGCAATAAATGTTTTGGTGAATTACAAAATATGGTCTACTGATTTTAACGAAATGCCATACTTCCTTCCAAGGAACGTCAAATTTCATCATAATTCATTTCTGGAATCACGTAGCACGCGAGTTGACATTCCATGGTTTGAAAATAATCGAGATTACAATGAGATTGTGAGGAGCTCAAATTCTGTTATGTAAAAAGTACCTTTTGTCCGGCAGTTTTCAAAGCATGGCAAAAGAGTGCTATTATAGAGGTCAGAGATGGCAAAAGATGACAGAGTACTAGTAAAGACAAACCTCAAAAGCCTGTCCGATAGTTAGGACAATCTCATCTGACATTGCCTAAAAACAGAACAGTTATGTTGTCAGTTATAACGGGATACCAAATGACCGGCTCATGTAACGAAGAGGCCATGTGAATTACTAAAGTTAAATTGGGGCAAGATGCTCTGCTTTTTTACGGCTCCTCATTACAAATCGGATATTTTCAGAAAGAATGTGAACAAAAGTAGAGGGAAATCCGGAAAAACAATTTAAATTATCAAGATGAAGACAGATAAGATGTGAGTGCTTTCAGTTCTCCCTCAGATAATTTTGTTGTCAGTCTTTGACTCATCATAGACACTATCAAATTGACAATATCTTTAAATAACAGCAAATTTTAACAAACTATATTTCTACTTTTGCAATTACAGAAATGCATTTAAGTTTGTCGACTCAATCCATTAAAAAAACACAATTCAATCTAAACATTGCTATGCTTCAGAAAATTCCATTGATTGCTTCCAAACTTATCAAGTCTCTGAGCGTAAGTCACGATAAACAAACAAATTAGCCACACTCTAAAATTGAAATACTCCGTATCGCAAGAAGAAGTCTTCAAGTCTAGAAACATTAAGAAACATACCGCTGTCTGTCCCTTGAACACGTGACAGTAATGCTTCCCTGTTTTGGCATCTTTGGTAATGTATGCAAATATTGAGAGGTCGTCCGGATCCTGCGCGCAGTAGGATATGTAGCGAATATCATATGAACTGATAGTCGACTGCAGGAGGAGAGAAATGAAAATTGAAAAAGAGTAATCCACGCATTTGAATTTTAAGCTAAGACAAAAAAGACAAAAATTGGGACAATCAGTAGCCCTGGGAGTATAGTGGAAGAGACATTTCGTTCTCCAGCCTAATTTTAAAATGGATTTGCACGACAAATAATGCTCTTATTGTTCTGACGGCAAAGGAAATGATGACAAAACACAGCTTTATAAGCAGCGATAATCAGTCTCACATGGATATGTACAACCCTATAGTTGGAATCCCCTGCAGCATAATATAAGCAGTCTCGCAAAGGACAAGACAATTGTCAATATTTTAATATAGAATATTTTAGGACAAATATTTTTCAATATCTACTGACCCGACTTTGGGCGTCAATAAAATCGATTCCTCTAACAGATATGGACAAACTTATAGTTGGAATCTTCTGCAGCATTTTGCTCGTCGACTAAAAGAGACAAAACAATTAGCAAATTTCACGGTGACACATGAAATAGGAAGAGCGGAGCGTCAAGACTGAAAACATTGCTCGGATGTAGTGGAGGCAAAAAAGAAACATTCGCTATATACCGAAAGAAAAGATCAGTCACTGCTTGAAAGTCAATGTAGGGCAATGGTGAATCGCATTAAGAAAGGATCTCGCAAGCAAGTAGATCTGTCGAGCTATCTGTCTCCGAATGGTGTGATTGGATCGAGTGCATACCTTCATTTTCTTGCAGGCATCGACTGTCGACTCTGTACCCCTGACTACCATAACTGGGTGTGAGCCCAAGTACTGGAATATGAGAAAAATTGCGTTCTAACTAGGATTGTCAGGGTCATTAAGAGGCGAAAGGTCAGATATCAACAAAGGTTCAGATATAGCAAAATGGTAGAATGATGACTTACAAATAAAGGAAATGGCAGTTCCAATACCGGTAGCAGTTCTGATAGCAGTAATTCAGCTCCTTATATATTCAAGTAAGCACGATCAAAGATTAATTTCATTATCATAGAAAGTCTGCATCAGCCAAAACGATGAAAAGCTGAACTCTAATAAGAAATCTCACATGGGTCTCATAAAAAACACTTGTGTAGAGCAAGGCCTCAGGCTTGTGGATCCACTGGAAAGATGGTTGGTACTTGAGTATCCTCGGACTCGTTGGAGATTTTGGGGTGGGTGGCTGCGAAGGCTCTTGCGGAGGTGACTGCGGCGGAGATGGGTCCTTTGTATTTCTCCTACTGCCGAAATCTTGGGCCATGTCCTCGGCCGCCCTCAACAGCTGGTTGGCAATGTCTGTTGCATCATCACCCGACGACCGCTGCTTTGATTTAGGCGCCTCCGCATCAGCAAACCTCTGCGACTAGGGTGAGACAAAAGATACATGCAAGAGATTCTAGCAGATTAAGTTCCTCAGGCACACGACTAGTCTCTATAAGAAATCCTAAACACATGAGACAAACAAGAAAGCAGACCTTTAACCTTGACTCAGAACCTATGAAAAACATTGCCCATACTGCCACTGTTAATTAAAGTCATTAGCAAACAAATACACTACACAGGGAAAAATAACAGTGCTTAATCAAAATTAACAGATCAAGGATGTAATAATTACCCATGAAACTTGCTCTCTTTCTTGCTCCGGTCGACGCCCTAAAGAGTATATCATTCTCTTTCGGTGTCCCATTAGGTGAATCCCGATGACCTGTTCAAAGCAAAAACGCAAGTGTGGCCAATAGCATTGTGGGATTGCTGAGAGCCACGTGATAGAGAACACGTGCTAATTACAAGCAACGAAGCAATGTCTGCCTTTGCTATTGCCAGACTAGTAGGTAGTCTGAAGGAGCTGACAATTTGTTCTCAAGGTTCTCATAATAGCTTTGGAAACACTCATTAACTTCCTAGGTCAACTAGAGTCTCTAAGGGTCATTCCCAGCCACTTGAGTGCAAGTAACAGTGTTACTATTTTGCTAAGCAAGGCGAGGAATCCCCAATCTGATCATGATAAATCAGCACCCTGATGTACAACCCCCTCTTCTGGTCATGAAAAAGGTCATTATTTCCATACGTACTGTGGTCAACTCGAATTCCCAAATGGCTCGCACTCGATCCATGTTTTCGTATCCATTCATATTGAACCGGGTTTCATAATCGCGAAGATTGATCCTTGCCAACCATTCTGATACCGTCTCAGGGATCGGGAAACCTGGTTCTCCAATTTGGGGAGGACTAGGCAGATTTGCGGCACAATGTAAGATTTTCCTAAAACAAGAGAGATATTATATTGGTACAGTGAATGGCCTTCGTGGGGAACAATAATTTAGGACAAAAAGAGACACGCGCGGAAAATGGGTCAAACACTGAATAAATGTGACAATGCATCAGTTCATTGAACAAAACACGCAGCACAGCATTGGAAGGAATTTTTCATCCAAAACATTTGCTCCAGAGTTGGCATAAAGATAGCAACAACCCTTCACAATTGTTAGGCCAAAAAGATCACCTGACATGATCAGAATTTTGTATCCCAATTTCTCGCAGGTCATCCTCATCCAGCATATCGCCCCCCTGCAAAAAAACGTAATCATAAGCATCTAAACATTATCAGGGGGTGTTCTTTAGACGACAATTAACTCTACTCGGAGAAAAAACTTCGGAAAAAGAATGTTTACTTAGAATTTGACGACTTAAGCATTGCAGCATAACATCGTAAAAAATTAGATTTTAAAGAAATTAAATTTAATAATGAAAAGAATGGTTGAATTACAAGAATAATTAAAATACGGATAATGAAGAGAATTAAATTAGCTTTTAAGTCAAAAAAGAAATGGTGCCATGTCCCTTTCTCATAAGGCTCTGCGTTGTATCAAAATTGGGTAACGAATGGACTGTATAGGGAGTGGGGTTGGGGAGCTAGCTACTCAGAAAATTTTGATAACAATTAGTGAGATAGCATCTGGTTAAACCTGTTATAATTCGAAACAGCTGTTATATTTGAAGAAAAAGGTAATCTAATGGCTACTGGCTTTTCATTGGGTCAGCTTTTGGACATTTTCCAACGCTTGCAAACTCTCAGGAGTGTCGGACGAAAAAGTACTTTAAGTATGCAAAACTGATTCTAATTTTTCCAGCTATTGTGGAAAGGTAATCATGAAGTTTCCAGTAACAGAGACCTGATGCTCTTGATAGCACGATGAAAGATCTACGAGATGACAGAAGAATTCGAGGCATACGTACAATAAATGCGATATCGTCGTATCCATTTGCGAGAAATGAGGCTTCGTAGTATGAAAGACCGAGCTGAGTGAGCCAGTCACTGACAGAATCTGGCGGTAAAGCTGCGGAGGAGAGTAAACAAAGGCTAAGCAACGATTGGACAGCAAAAAATTAATCTTTCATGCATTACGTCAATGAATCAAAGGTACTCTGGGAAACCGAACTGCAACAATTCATTGACAGACAGCCTAATGCCTTCTAGTTGGTTCATATGCCAGTTGATTTAAAGTAGATGAAATGATAAGAAGTATGTGTTTGATGACCAAAATGATCATTTTCACGAAAAAATTATCAAAAGCTGAAATTCCATTGCAATAACTGTTAATGCAGGAGTAGCAACTTAGAACGCGATGACCAATTCGCTAAAAACGTGTTATCAAAAAATGGAAACTCACTTTCATCTTCATCAAGGTTAATGTCGGTTTGAATAAGATCTTCAAAGGAGGAGAATATTTTGTCTATCTGTTTAAAAGTAAAAGAAATTCTGAAAATAATTGTGAAAACAAAGATGACGTTTGGAACGAAATTCCATAAAGTAAAGGCTTATTGGTTGTAATAAGTACCGCATATATTTAAAGATATTGATGTTAAATGTTAGATTTGAATTCAGTTCGTCTAGAAGACTAGACATTGTGAATCATATTTCTGTTTCAAACATTAAATTTGATGCACGCACCACAAAAAACAACCTCTCGTAAATGAATTGGGCGAATATATTAACATGAACAGCCGACAGGACGAATTTTATAAAACTTCTTTAGCCTTAATCTGAAGTAGTGAAATGCAACTTTCATAAAATTTCAGCGCAAAAATCTATTCGAGGCTGCACATCACCCAAATGAGGCTGGTTTTCTGGACGGGCCTATCCTTAAACAAGTGGTATATCTGCACGGGCCTACCTTGCTCCATTCGTATGACTCGTTTAGAGTACTCGTTGGCCTACTTCCATCCCTTGAGGCTTCTTTCACTGAGGACCGCGTTCGACTCTGTTTGACAGGTGAAAATTGGGTAGGAGCTTTCTGCTCTAAAGTGGGTCTTCTTTCTTCCCAAGAAATCAAGTCGTCCGGGGAATGACTATGTATCGGACGATTGGAAATATTGACATTATCATACACATCATTTGGTTTGGGTGACATTTTTATATGCAGCTTGGCAAAACTAGAAATATCATTTTGTTCAACGCTGTTAGCACGCTGGGCTGTTTCTCGGTCTTGCGAGTTTTGCTGAATTTTCCCAGGCCCTGATTGAGTTTCGACGTATCGTTTCATAGTTTTTAATGCTTCTTCTGTAGACGGGGGTGGGAAAAAAGGGTCAGAATCCTGAGAGATCACCGAGTCGCCTTTTGGCCGCGGCGGTAAAACGTCATAGGCCTGGTTTTCAGGGGCGTCCGCATCATCAGGGGGTGCAGTGACCTCGTAAACGTTTCGGACGATTGGCGCCTTGATCTCCAGTATGCTTTCGCGTGCAGGAACCTCCGGTAAGGTTGGCGATGGTACTTTCATTTCCCGAAGGAAATCATCGTCGAAGACCTCCTCTTGTCCAGCACCATCCGGGGGTAGCGGGCTTATCGAAGCTTCAGCAAAGCTCTGTTCAGTTCGACTAATACGCGGGAAATTAACCACAGTATACGCGGGTTCGCTGCGTTTCTGCGAGACAGAGGCAGCCCTTGTGCCAGCAAAATGGGAGCTTTGTTCTGTGAAAGGACGAAATAAGAGTAACCAAAGAAAATTGGAAAACAATATACATTGGAAAGGTAACAATTAAAAAAAGATTACATATTTTAAAATTATAAACTATTAGTAAATATAAACACTCGTGATTAAATATCGTGTCAAATTTATCTGAGTTTCTTATTTAAATGAGTTTTATACATGAGTAAACAATTTTGCTTCAATAATAGATAAGTTTATTTGGTAGCCGAAAGCTTTCAAGAAAACAAAACTTGAAATTTCATCAACTAAAGATAAAACTGTTGATAAGGGTAGGATCTAATAAATTTTGCAGCGCCATTATGTTAAAAACACTCCATATTCTTCGTGCAAAAATGGACCCATAATTAAGCATTGGAAAAAATTAGAAAAAACAGAATTTTAAAATTCTTACCTTCTCTAAAATCCCCTGGCTATAATCAAACAGATAGAAATGTTTTAAAATATGGCAGTATTGAAAACAATTTGGTGCTATTTCAATGTACCCCGCATAAAGGGGGAGGTAAAATTAATAACAAACAAATAGAGAATTAACGAACAAAAAGAAAGAAACAGCGAATGAATACCTTAAAATGAAGAGCAACGAAAAACATCAAAGGAAATAAGTAACAAACAGGCGAAATTGACGAAGATAAAAAAGGACGGCTGAAGATAAAGACAGAAATTCGACAGAAGATATTATAGACAACGACAGAAGATATCAAAGACAACGACAGAAGATATTAAAGACAGGGGTAGAGTTTAATGTCAATACATACCATGGTAGGTCCGTTTCCTACAAACAAAATAGAGCCAAAATGAGTTTTTGCTTGACCTCTTTAGGTAAGCTTGAACAGCTTATATGAAATACTTTCTCTATGTCAATATGCCATAGAAGTCTTCGTTACCACAAAATATTGTTGCGCCATAGCTGATAGCAGCAGATTTGCACTTTCAAAATTCGCAAAATTTTAAATTTGATGCAGCATGGTATATGTTATTATGCATATAATAAAGTAAGAATTTTAAATGCCTTCAACATAAAGTATTTTGAATATAATACGTACCACTGGAACTTTGTGAGGAAATGCTCATGGATTTTGATCGCTAAAAATACAATCAAACAAACATTACTGACAGAGCACAACCGTGGCATAAATCGTGTGTCACAATCTTCTCTTGGTTTATCATAATTCTTAGTGAGGAACTTCTTAGTGAGGAACTTCAAACTGGGCTTTCTAAGATATTTGATAAAGATATGGTACCTGCTGAACAGAATTCATCATCTGTTGACTTTGCTCTAAAAGGAAACAACTTCATTAAGATACAAACTTTATTGTTATTTTGATATCAAATCATTCAGTCGTTAATTCCTTCTAGCAAGACCAAAAATAGAGCGAAGTTGCAGAAATGGCAATGTTGATTCACTTCGGTACATATTCAACAGAGGGATCAACTAAATCACTGGCAATCATATTAATCATTAGAAACGATTTGGATAACGTGTTATCATCACGATCATTAACTGTAAGAGGCACAGCAGATCAATAAGAGATCAAGATTCCAAAACGGAGAGTTTGACCATGTACCGTAAATCAATGCAGTGATTTCCTGTGATCGTTCTGACGGGAGGTCTTCCAACAAATCGACAACCGTATCCCCATTGTCATTCGTCGCATTCACGTCGATACCTGGGCGAAAGCAGAGTGACACACAATGAAAATGGACATGCAATGATATATGTATATATGGATAAGGTAAAGACCTTCAGCCTGCATATACTATAAAATTCTTGTAGTTATTAATCAATATCCATCTAGGGCCAGTTGAATTCCATGTGGCTTACTGCCTTTAAATATCGGTAGTACAAGATAGAAATTCTCCATGTTCAGGGAACAAAAGTAGTTTCAAGACAATTACCTCTTTTCAGTAGAAGCTTGACAGCCTCGACTTTTCCAAAAAGTGCAGCTTCGTGCAGCGCACTGCCAGGGTCGCACTAGAAAGCAAACACGAAGGCTAAAGCTATTAAACATGGAATGGTGGACAATGGAATAATATTCAAGTCATTAGATCACCTATTCGCACGACATTCAAAGGGAGATAATTGATGATATGGGTGATGTAGTTACCATGGTGTTAACTGACATTCCGAAATCGAGGAGAGATCCGATCACAGCTGTGTGGCCATTCCTGGCTGCAAGATGCAGCGGACTCAGAGCTTTTGTTTGCTCCTTCACAAGACTTTTGTCCGATAATATCAAGACTTGGACCTGGAAATTCAAGCAGGAATCAAAACTCTAAGCATCAGCACTCATAACTCAAAGCAATATACTTACAGTAGTTAATGCAATCGACAATTAACATTGCTATTTTGGCATTATTGTTTAGTTACATTACATTATAAGTAACATCACCCACACTCACAACACCACTACATTTTAGTGACAATTCTGGCTATTTTTTGAGTCTTTCCTTGCCTGTCCACTCTTTGAGACCTAACAAGACCCTCATGATACAGTCTTTCTGTGAAACAAAGTTCGCACATGGAATCTAACATCAACCCACAATTAATGTTAGTACCCATGTAATGTTTTCTAAACCTATACTTATGTGATTGTTTCTGAAATGAACAGGTCAATGAGAGAATGTTTGAGACTATTTTCAACCGACTTACAGTTGGCAATCTGCCATACATGGCTGCTAGATCCAATGGGGTTTCACCTTTCTTGTTCCGCATATGTGGATCTGCATGACACTACACACAAAAATGGACCAAACTACAAAATCTGTCATCTAATGAGAATTCACCCTACCTAGGATTGATTCACTGCAAAGATCTGCAATGAATTTCTCGGCTCTGAGAAATCAAACAGCACAATAAAGAACAACATGCAAGACAATATGCAAAACAGAACAATTAAGAACTGCAAGACAAGCCCTCTAACAGCACTTGCAAAATAAAATTTGTGGAAAAGTGCCCCCAGAAATAAGTGATAGAAGCTTAAAACAATTAAGCATAAAATGAGATTGAATACTTCCAAACAAGACCTTCCAACTAAAAAGAATGTACTTGAATTTTTAATGATTTGAACCTGGAGTAAAGTTTTGACATAGTGAGTATGCCCATACTGTGCTGCAAGATGCAATGGGGTGTCTTCAGCACTGTTCTGCAAAGATAGGAAGAAACTCTTAACATAATTCAATTCAAAGGAATATGCAATCAAAACCATCAATCTACACATTTTAAAACATAAATGTTCTTGTATGAGTTTTGCCTTTGTGCTGGCAAAATTGTTATATAATTCAGCAATGCTTTAAACATAATAATTTTGGCATATGATATTTATAACATGATAACAACAGAAATGCTAAAATTACAGAGACCTGATGTCCTTATTGTCTTGAATCGATAGCAGACATAAAATGGCAAGTGGCTCATTGCCCGAAAAAATTGAAATAAATAATCAGTTTTTCCTCATATATTGCATAAACAAAACATTAACATTACTCTCTACCTAATTTCAATTCATTTCAAAGTAGTCTACATATGACTGGCAATGGAAAACAGTTGATTTAACCTGTTGCAGAACATCTGCCCTGGATGGTCCCTGATTCAACAGAACATCTGCAAGTTCATGATGACCATTGAATGCAGCCAAATGAAGGGGGTAATTTCCTTAAAAAAGAAAAAGATAATTGGATACTTTGCTGATTTAAAACAAAATCTAATACTGAAGCTACATGTTTATGATGCAGTGCGGTAAAACTGCAGCAATTTCTTTGGACACTTTAGGGCATGGAAGTATTTTTGGTATTGAAAAGAAGAAGCATGGATGCAGAGCTGTAAATACACATTGCATCAAGAAATAAAGGTAGAATAATGTTATCTATTCAATCCAATGCAAAGTAGGAGAAAATCACAAATCTTGAGATTTCACTGCTGTCTGACAGCTTTTCCTTTGAAATAAAGTTCTTTGTATTGGCATTTTAACACAACATCATGAGCTTCTAATCATGAGATTAGATGACAATCATCACTATAATCATGCAATCATGTTATCACTATAATCATGCAATGATGTTATCACTATAATCATGCAATCATGTTATCACTATAATCATGCAATCATGTTATCACTATAACCATGCAATCATGTTATCACCTTTCGTTTCTGGGATGTTAGCAGATGCATCATTGTTCAGCAAAATTGAGGCTGCATCTCTAAAATATTATAAAACTACATAAAACCAAATTGGATTAGCCTATAGGAACTCCTTGAATTATGAATGAAAGACAAAGAAAAAAAACACAAGGATCAGAATGGGCCAATGAAAAAGGAAGCATGCAACAGGAAATTCTTTAAAACCTGGTCATAATTTTGCTTAATTCCATAAATTTCTTTACAATGTAAAAGAAGAATGATGGTTTTTCACAAGAGCATAAAAGACGGTAACCATAGTATACACAATATTCCTACAAAATTTAATGGTCATTGTTTTTCTGTGTGGTTAATAAAAAAACCTATAGACCACATTATCCAGTAAGAACTCATTTGAGAAGCTAGCAGCCACAGTCTAGTGCAGTTGTACCGATCTAATTGAATACTCTTTAACAGAACAGCCAGTTTCCCCTACCGTTTTCCATTTAATGCTGCCAAATGAAGAGCTGTGTTCCCATTCTCATCCTGACAGTTAATGTCAAGTGCTTTTCGGAGACTGCAAAAAATGTAAACAAAACATCACAAGTCACCCTTCTTCGCACCAATCCTTTCATGCTAACTTAACTTGGCACCAAAACAATCAATGGGACCTTATTTTTATTATACAAAATATTTTAAACTTTTCATCATCATAAACATGCAGGAAGATTTTCAACTCTAGCAAAAAGTTGGTGCAAGGATGGCTCAGTTGTTAGAAGTGCTGACTATAGAACCAAGGACCTATGGTTCAAGTCCCTTCCATGATCAAACTTTCACCCAGAGTTAGGAGAGTTGACAGCTCTCTGTAATTCCAGGCATAAGGAATCACGAGGTGTGGTCACATCTAGAGGAAGGACCAGGGCACTGCTCTTTAAGCTTAAGCTTCTCAGTGTGGTAAAAGCTACCTTAGTAGAGGATGCTGAGTAGAAAGAAATGAATACCTTTTGACATTGATGAAAAAAATCAAGTCTATGGTAGGTAATTAAGTTACCTGATAGACCTACCAGGTATGCCAACTATTTAACCACCTTGCACTATATTAAAATCATACCCCCTTTGAAAAGCTGTGCCCAATTTCTAATTATATGTTGAATATGTATCACAATATAATGTCTCAATGTTTGTTTTTACTTAACTCTTGTCTGTGCAAGTGGCATTCTTAGCCTATTCAGGACCAAAAGTTGATGAGTGTTAGATATTTCAATTGATGAGTTAACAAGATCTGAGCACCAATGTTGATTTAACATAAATGACACCTGATGATTCGCGTGAGTAGAAAATGACATTTATAGCAATATCAGAATTGAATGATCGTTCTTGTAACCAAATCAACACCATTCATGTGGGTACATGCTGGACACAGGCTTTCTGTAGATCCTTAAGTCAGGAAGCCAGGTTTTGTGAACATTTTCCCCACGAATGCTAGCTGTCATATTTCAAAATCTGGAGTGTAACTGTTCGGCTAAACATAACAAATGGAACAGTTCCAAAGATGTTTGGTAAAACAAAAACGGCAATTCATGTGTCACATTAAAATTTCACACTCAAAAAGGAGTTTCAGCCAACAGTATAGATGCAATTGCCTTGAGTGGACTAACCTAAACGTAGGCTATGAAAAGGATGGCGACTTACTTATTGTATTCCATCAATAGGTTAGAATAGGGTATGTTTCAGTTCACCAACCTTATCCACGCATAATAGATTCTGCACAAACTACGTGAGCAAAAAGGCATGCGAACATGACGATAACACAACAAACGCCATTAGACTGCCATACCTTGACATAAGAGAGCTTTTCTTTGCAGCCAACAAGCTCTCCAGCTTGGCAACATTGCCATCTTTAGCTGCATCTCGAAGTTCCTGCTCCCTACCCATTGCGAAATGGCCTAATTACCACATAACTCAAATCGCGGGCATTTCCAAACAAGAAAATACAATCGACTCACAGGCACAGTTATACTTTGCCAAAAACACACATAAATGCTCTATCTGGCTAACCAATGCTGCTTTTTCGGGTTGAGCAGACAAAATACTTCCTAGAACGATTTCTAGTTCACACATCCAGTACCATCCGTGTTTAGGAACTCGGCCTTTCATTCCAAGCGCCTGCACAGTGTCCTCCTGAACGAGAACCGCCCATGTGGGGGCAGTCAAAGGGTTCAGCGACTCTCAAATAAAACTGAATTCCTGGTGAAAATTTGCGACATTCTTTTTTTCTGTTAAACTATTACATTACTTAATAAAAGTACAGAAAAGCTAAATTGTTTATGACTGATCCTGCATACTAAGTTGTACTTTTCAAGAGTGGTAAACCACCAAAATTGAAGACAGCCCACAACTCGAGAGAGAATGCGAATAATCAAACGTTTATATTCATTTATATTCATTACAGCTTCTAAATCAGATTGACACTTATTCATTTCTCAGCATTTTTACATCGTCAGAGTGTAATTGAATGAACAAGTTACAAAGTACGCAATAACAAAACTGAACATATTGTTCTTATAAATACATTTTATATTAAAAGGGATAAAAGATTAAAACTTTCTAAGTGTGTGTCCGAGCTGAAAGTGAAAATGATATTCCATGCTTGACGTGACTCATATTTCACCTCGATTTCCATGTTTCCTGTTGGCCACAGAAAAGCCCAGCAATAAATTTGGGAAAAGCAAAGTTGACAAGCTGTTTGTGTAAACGGCCAGTGAGACTTAACGAGGCCACATGAAAAGTAGTTTTAGGAGATTAGGCGACGTTCGGGGCTACAACTCATGAGGCCATAAGTAATGCGGCCATAAGCTATGTGGCCATAAGTAATGAGGCCATCAGTTACGAGGCCATAAGTAATGAGGTCATAAGTTACGAGGCCATAAGTAATGAGGCCATAAGTAATGAAGCCATAAGTGATGCTTTTTAACCTAGTTATCTCATTTTATCAAGGTATTTAGATCCAGTGCATTTCTGTAATTTTTTCTACTAATTCCTTTACTAACTAGCATTTCGAGTTAGCTTAACTTGTACTGTATATCAAGTCTGTCGATTTATCAAAAGACAAAATTCAGCTTTTGACTTTGGGTGAACGATGGTAATAAGTTGGACCACGTGGTGGCCTAATTACTAGTTAAAGTGCAAGCCGATACCTAGAGTAGGAACACTTTTTCAAAAACTTGTTGAGTTCTTCCCTATGTGGCATTCCCCTATCTAAAGAGAGCGTCGTATTCCCTCAACTGCCGTGATCTTAACGCCATTTGTCAACAGACTGCGCTTATATACAAGTCGCCTACTAGGTTAGATAAATTCCTTTAAATTAATACAAAATAACTAACGAACCAATTCTGCGTATTTTCTATTTACAGGGAGGTGTGTTGTATCTAACATGCAATAACTAATCATATCCTACATGAGTTTTATCTTTGCTGGCGTGTATATTATGTAAATGAGGCGATCTTTTGAGACTAAGATGATACTGGTCATGACGTCATCCGAACTTTTCCACGCTACTTGCTGCTGTTGCAATCGCGAACCATCTCTGCCAAAGACATCAAGCCCAATGGAATATTTCAAGATAGCTACAGGCTCACTGGTAAACTAATTTGAGTCAGGCATCGTTCCTAACTTTATGTTTACCTTAAATAAGATATCAATACCCTCTGCGCGACTGTACAAATGTAAAAATATTCAAAAAATAAAAATTCGCCATTTTTATATCACTCTCATTTCGTAAACATATTTGATTTTTAATTTGAATTCGAGGCTCTTTGTTTCCCGCTCGCCCTAAATTTGTCCGTCACAAGGGTACCAGGAAGAAATATTTCTCGCCTGTGTCCCTAAACTCGACTGTATGTCCAAATCAGAGTCCGTGTCCTGTTCCTCTTCTTTGATTGTCATACTATCAATACTGTTGTTGTTGTTGTTTTGTTCAGCCTCTTTCTCGGCGCGTTCGCTGCCTAAACGAGGACAAAACGTAGAAGATATATTTTTATGCATACCCACAGTAATACACCATACTCGATTAACGCTTTGACCTTTTCTTGTGGGTGCTAAAAATACAGTTTCTTGCAACCAACTTTCACAGAGTGAAAAAGAAGGAGAAGCCCACTCTTATATGGCCATTGACTCGATAATGAATGGTCATATGTCTAATAAAGAGTTGATAAGGAACTTCTGTGTGATTGTATTAGACGGGTGATGGAGCGAAAAGGGCGTGGTGGATTTGTGCACGATTTTATCTCCAAGGCCATGCAAAATGACATTTAATTCTTCAGTAAGATTCACTTAAAACAAGATCTGCTCACCAGACTTGTCTTGCTTGCTTGACGGGTGGACTGGAGACGAGTTTTCACTCGCGACCTCTTCGTCCTCCGAGCCAGAAGGCGAGGGAGATATGCCGTGCAATTTCATGTGTTTTCGTAGCGAACTGGGGTGGGTATAACTTTTGTTGCAGCCTCTGATGTGGCAGTTGTACGGTTTGTCCGACGTGTGCACGTGCATGTGTTTCTTCCTGTCGCTCGAGTTGGCGAATCGCCGATCGCAGCCTGGGAACTCGCAGGGAAATGGCTTCTCACCTACGAAAATTGACATAGTCGTTAAAACTCATGCTTTCTCTCTGATTACCTATTGTCTGGTTACACAAAAAAGTCACACAAAATATCACAAAAAGTGACAAAAAAACAACAAAATCACAAAGAAAACAGAAGCTTTACTTAAAAATCACACAATATTCTTAAAAATCACAAAAAAAAATCACTGGAAAATTATCGTGACTTCTGAAATCACATCTCGTACACTTTCTTGTGACTGATATGTCCCTCATAAATGATCTTGTATAAAAGAAGGAGCTATGACTAGCAGACAGGAAAATATATTGTGGCCGAAAAAGTCAACGCTGTGCATTCTTCAGGTTGATTCAGCTCTTTGTAAGTCAACCCTACGTTTCATTGTAAGCCTTTATCCACCAGACTACAGCTCTGTCTTAGCTCATTAAACAGCTACAGACTTGCGAAATAAATTTTCTGACGTTCGGCTCATCCGGGAATTCAGCTGAGAGGCCCCAGGGTGCATTTGGGTCGTGCTGAGCGGCGAGGGTAAACAACAAAGATACAAAGTTAATTATCAGAGATCAAGCCATACATCCGTCCAAATGTCTTTAATGTCCTTGCCGCGTACTTTGATTGCAAGGGAAATCGATTAGTGGTATGGGAACTTATAGTTGTCAATAGCCTCTTACTCATAATGCCAGCATGAATCTACAAACGTTCCCATTCAGGGGCTAAGCATTCTACCAGGCACCTGTCAAGTCTGATGCTTCGCAAAGGAAATGCCTAATTTTCAAATTAATTCATCGCCTGTTAGCGCAGGAAAATTTTGGCAAGGCTGCATACAAACAGGTGCAAACTTTTCACCATGTCACAGTCAATGCCGAAGTCTTTACTCTGTCTCATAAATCAACGTTTTCCCCCGCTATTGGGTGACATTGCCTCGGGAAACGCCGATTCCCCAATCATTAAATCACAAATTGCGATCACGGGTATCAACGAAACTACCCTATATCCCTAAGAGTAATACCACCATGATCAACAATCACTTTTTTTACCAAGATCGATCAGTGCTAATCGTCATAATCACAAAACAGCAGCAACAACAGAACTTCTAATTCGTTAACGCTGCAATAATGTATACAAGTCAAAAGAAAGAGAGATTTTCTGTACCTGTGTGAGTCCTCTTGTGTATTTTTAAATTTTCGCTTCTTGCAAACAGCTTTCCACAACCAGGAAACGGGCACGGAAAGGGCTTTTCTCCCGTGTGAACGCGAATGTGATTCACCTGAAAGCAAATCACAAATGTAATGATCATGGCTTGAGCAGCAAGAAAATCTGTAGCAGGGTTCTAAAAGTCGTACGCAATATGCATCCGACTTTCATTAGGTCGGGCAGACTTCTAGTCCCATACGATTTTACTAGGTTCTGGTTAACAAGGATGCGTCAGACATAGACTAGGTCTCGTCATTCTTCTATTAACGGACTGACTTATTCAAAGTTCAACCGTACAGGTGTGGTGTGTTCTGTTCTAGAGGTTTTCCTACACCCGTCCCAATGCAACCATTTATCAAACGCTTTGTAGCAAAAGCTCTCTAATATTCAGCCATGACACTTTTATCCCAGAGGGCCACATTTTCTAGAGCCTACCAAAAGAATGTGGAACTCATGGCTAGTTTAGATGCCAATCTTCCCCCAACACACGCAATCAAATCATTCCTCCTCTTTGCTTTCTCCCTACCACTTTCGGAAAGACATTGTGCAGTCTAGGTTGCAGATATATTGAATAAATTCAACATGGATTCTCTGTGATTTAAAAAACACAACATTCCTTTGGGGAGAGAAGAGGGCAGCTTGTGAGTCAGAGAATGCCGATGCCCCAAAGACTAGCAGGAGATGTAGAAGAACATTAGTCTTTTATTGGCACCAAACGAGAGACTGGTACAAAGCTGAGGCTCTTTAGTAGCCATACGAGAACTCTTTGGAGCCCTGAAGTGGCAATACGAAAACAACATCATTTAATGACACTTGCAAGTAGCCTCTCGCGATGAAGTAAAACCTAATGCGTTGAATGTTAGATTACTCTTTAAGCCCTTCCCATGAAAAGTGTTCTTGATTCACCAATACGGAACGCCCTTTTCCTCGAATACATAATACCAGGCATTATGAGCTTATCTTTGATGCCAGATATTGGCAGTGGTAGTGAGTATGGACGTATATCTGCATTGGGTATATTGCCCCGTAAATGCAAAGACGACGAGAAGCGAGAGAGCTCTTGGGAACTGGAAGTCGATATGACCATCAATATACCCGTCTCCATTCTATCCGTCAGTGTGGCATTTTCATGTAACTTCGTGCCCAAATGCAATACCATTTCCGCGCTTTTTGTCCTCTATGTATGTTGTCATTGCCACAGTTTGCATTCTATGGTAAACTGCTCTCCAAATAACGCTTCGGGGAAAATGTTTTGAGTCTTGCACCGAGAGTGCAAAGAAAATGTGCTTAAAACCATTACAGTGACGGGTCTTTCAATAATTGCGTAACGCCCAGGGGTAAGGCGCATGGTTACGAACCGCCACGAAAATTAAGGGAAGCTACGGGTTTCACAGTTATTTGTCTATAAAACAGGAAGTTTTGTTGCTCCAAAAATCTGATAAATTGAGCACTGATTTGCCTGGCCATTTGTTACATGAAGATAGTGGACACTATAAACATGAAAATATAGTGGAAATATTGATAGGGATAGGTGGCAAAAGATTCCCTACGATGCTTTACGATAAGATGGCGATTTTAGGTGATAAGATGAGATAGGGTGTTACGTATGGCCTCTAAGGGACATAATGGCTTAAGAATCCAATTAATTCATCAACATTTGCTGATATTTATACTCCGAAGAGTTTTTTATCAAAGTTTCCACACCCAAAAGAGATATTTTCATATCATCCAAATATCTACCAATCAATGGATTGCAGATCATAGTACAAAGTGCGAATGTGAAATCGATAATCTGTCACACCAAATAGCCTTCCCAGATGGTGTAGAATCAGAGAATACATAAATTATCGCAAAATGTGTTGTTGACTGAACAGAAGACTGAAACTTGACAGCTGAAAATTGATTACAAGTGCAGCTCGACTTTATCGTGGTCGCGTCACCAATGAAATCGGTGGCAGGCTGATTCAATTAGACCTTGCATCGTGATGTCTCTCATCAAATCCTCATATGAATTCCACAAATCAACATTGATGCATCGATTGTCTCATCATCTCTTTGCTCATATCATAAGTTGGAATACAAGCTTGGCGAAGTTTAAACGAAACAAACATAATGGGAAATCTCAGAACGTTTAAAATGTGTCAAACTTGTTTAATCATCGAAATCCGCTTAAAAGCCCCTTTGTGTATGCATACTTGACTTTCTTGTAGGCTTTGTCAGAGAATAACACCAGTCAAAAAAGGTTAATTAGCGCCTATGTGTAAGTTTGGAAATGAATAACCACCCAGAGCGATTAACTTATCCTTTTCATTCGTGTTATGAGAAGATATTCAAATCCACTTTTTCTGATACAAGTTTGGAAAATGAGACGAGGCCTTTTGACCTTTCGTCAAAGAGCATGGGTCAACTCGCAGTGGTGCTAGCAGTGAAAATAAACATGTCGACCAGAAACTTGTTGCCAACAGCATTGTTTATTTAGTTGAGCCTTGCAGTTTGTTTTGTGCCAAGAGGCGTTTCCTGCGATTTATGGCTCGCAATTTACTTGCTATTTGTTTGCTTTGAAAACAACGCGTTAATCCTCGGCACAGCTTGTCACTGTGTAAATAGGGCAATGATTTTCTGGTCAATCACATGGCCAATCGGAGAGTATCAAAAAGCGAACTAGTGGCTTGAATGAAGAATGGAAAATGCTTAATTAAGGGAGCTGAATACGATCCGCATCTGGCTATTCATTCGGTCAGCTTTTGGTTATTTTCCGACGTTTGCATACTATGAGGACGAAAAAGTGTTTTAAGTATGCAAAAACTAGTTCCGCTTTTTCTAGCCATTGTGAAGAGAGGGGCAAATCACTCCAAAAAAATCTCGTACACCTTTTCTGAAAAATCCTATTGTTTTAGCAAAAAATCCCTGGAAATCCTATTGTTTTAGTGGGAATCTTGCACGCTATCTGCAAGAGTGAATTGTCCCTCGACAGTAGATATACGTCTATGCGTGACATATGAGAATGTATGACTATTATGCTGACTTGACAATGACAATATGGGTTAACATTATTATTATCATTGCGGCAAGGGTGGTTGTTATGGTTTTGATGATTATTATGATGGTAGAAAATTGTTCATGATGATGATATTGACCTGAGTACAGTCATATGTATGAATACTGATTAATGTCTTAGGGTTTGATAATAAGCAAAAAACATTGATATCAATGTTTGTATTTTGAGCACTGTAATATTTGATGACGAAAATGTGATAAAAGACATTAAAGATGGTGATCACTGTGTATTGTTTGTAGAATTATTTACGAATATCAGATCGTGTTCTTACTCAGAGCCACTTAAATGATTCATGCGCAAATTAGGTTGCGTATTGGCTTTGGCTTGATCGACAAACACTGAACAGGAAGGCAACTTCAATCGCCATGACACTTGACCTCTGCCCTGTCGAAGGGCAAAGTAGTGCGAGCAATCAGCCAATCTTCGGGCTGTTATAAAACGCGGACCACGGAACAGGATCCACGATCGCAAGAGATGGGGTCGACAAAGCACAGCTAAGTTTGGCTAAATTGTGCTCCTGATGGCCATGTTGGGGCAAATATTGACTATTTACTTAGTTGCACCATTCCTCCATCTAAAGATCTGGTAATCAGTTGCATTGCAAAATGGTGGATGAAAATTCTCCCAGTATGGCCAAAGAAACTTGCTTAGTCTTGTAGAGGCAGGCTTTAACAATATGTTAACGCCAATAAAAATTTAAACAACCGTAGCTTTGTCGTGTCTTTGGGTAGAAAGCACAACTTTGACATGACAAAAAAATTAATCCGCCCAATCAATATGACCATTCTAGCATCCAATAGATCTCTAAAAAGGGGAAAAACCCTAGACATGTCTAACAATTAATATCAATTTAGTCGAGGGGCAAATCGATACTAAAAAATCTCGTACACCCTTTGTGAAAATCCTATTGTTTTATCAAAAAATCCCTGGAAATACTATTGTTTTAATGGAAATCTCGTACGCTATTAGAAAGCGTGAATTGTCCCTCGAGTAAAGTAACATAACATAATATTAGAAAGATAAGCCAGTCACAAGCGAATAAATCTGCTAAGGCCTTACCAATTTGTACTTGGCTTTGAATGGAAGCAGGCTTCGTGTGCAGTTTTGCCAATAACAAACATACTCGTTGTTATCCAGTCTACTGACGTGTTCGTCATTTAAATGCCTGACTATGTCTTGCATCACTGTAAACTGCTTTCCGCAGGGCTTCGTCTTGGGGAACGGCTGTTGGTCCAGCCAGAGACATGTCAAAACTTGGTTCGTCGGCTGTCGCATGAACCTACAATGAAAACACCTTCTTAACACGCTTTAGTTGATATTTGATTCTTAAAATCGCGTTTGGGTGAATTCAGGAATAGAGTGGCTTTCATTTCTGAATAGTCCCATCAAAGCCCTGTTTTCAAAAGGAAAAGGGACGACGTAAGTGGAAGTTCTACTAAAATTACACTGACCATTCTAGACAATCATGGTGGGGATGAAGACATTTGAAACCCTTTTATCATTAAAAAGAGTCGCAAGGGACATTTCGCCCAGGGTAGTTTAACTTCAGCTTTTTCCTGTTTGTTCGATAACAGTCACCAGTAAAGCGCCCGATGTCTATTCCCATTCAAACTCTTTCAGCATTCCCAATGTTTTGAAAAATGAATTAAGACCTGTTTCCTCTAACGGGCTTTTCTGGTATTCTTGATTATATGTGTATTACAATAACTTGTTGATATGTGTTTCTAGTTCTCTTCTATCAAAAGAGCTATATAGAACGAATTATCTATGAATTTATAGCACTAAACAGGTGTGGTTTTATCAGCTAATCTATGCCACAGAGCATTGAATATCTGGATTGAATATCTACAAGGTGAAAGCATTATGAAGTAGGCTTGAGTTCTGGAATACTTCCTTTCACGACCTAATCACAAATATTCCTGAACACTTCAAAAACTTAGACACTTGCGATTAGCAGGCATAAAGAAGTGTCAGTGGCGCATCCCATCGATATTTGCTCATCCACACCAAAAGCGTGAGTAACCAAACAAGAAGAAAGAGGCCATTTTGCAGTCTGGCACTTTGGTTCAAAGACAAACAACTATGGTGGCAGAGGGTACAAGACCAGGTCCTTGCAAATGATTTCCTGGCAACAACAGCCATTGAAACGCTTCCTCCTTATTTCCGAGTATCAGAGAACGGTGTCGCCGTCTTGCGCAAAAGAATCAATAGCATCACGTGCTAATTTTCACACTTATTTCATACTTCCCGTTCAGAAGTTGTCAGAACACACATGATTCCGAAACAATAGGGAGAAGGCCAGGCAATACGCAGGAACGCGTTTAGCATCCAAAAGGGAAGAATTGAGTCACTGGCATTTGGATCAATATTGACAAAAAATTTGGCTCATATCAAAAGAAAAATACTCAGGCCTTTAACAAACAAAACCCTTTCCTAAAAGTTGCTTCAACTTCAAAACCTTTCTTATAATTTTATTGCATCAATTATGCGTTTATGACACAAAACATTTCATATTATCAAAACTTCCCGCAAATAGATCATTTTTCAAGGGTCATAGGGCAAGACAATCAGGTCAAAGGACAACACAATCAAGTCAAAGGACAACCCAATAAGGCATCTACGACCTCTAGCTATCGGTGTGTTACGAGCAAACGCTTCTTGAAAACCATAAAAAATCTTTCTTGAAGTCATTAAATGACCTGAATGAAAGGTACAGCTGGTGAAATTCAATAAAACGCAAATTTGACGGCTTTTGTGCACGCAAGGGTGCTAAGGGGTAATGTCTCGTGAAATTCTGTGATTCTTACCTTAAATTATTGGCCTCAAAAAGCAAACTTACCAAAAGAAGAGTTCTTATAGAACACGAAGGTCTTGCTGTTTGCATGAGATTATAGTTTCTGGATTGAAATTATTGAAATAATTGAAATAGATTTAAATTGTTTCTGCTCCTATTTGAGCTTCTTTCAATCTATAGAAATCAAATTTGTTTTACAAATCGAATGAACTCTTGGGATGCAATTTAAAAGAAATTGAGGGATGTATCAAGTTTTAAAGCCTGCGTTTAATAAGAGACTCGTAATTCTCTAGAAGCCAAACTCAAAATCTTTTCCCTTTTTTGCTGAGATCACCTGTTTCGACAAAATGCCTTTCCCTGCCCTCCAAACGCTTTGGTTTTATGGTCTCATGTAAAATTGCTATTCTGGCAATGAAGGCTATAACTAATATTAGACTAAACCTACGATAATTAGCTGGTTTGATTTGCCCAACGTCATCTTTCAGAGTCAATCATTGACTCTTTTCAGCCTTCAAGGGGCGGGCCCAGGTTTTGAGTGGTAAATGGGAAGTACTCGCAATACTCTGTAATACTGTTTATTTCTTTTCAATTAAAATCAAGCAAAAGTGTGAAATGTGACCTCTCTCCTCTATCAAATGCTAGGAAAACATATAGCTTAAAAATATAGCATATAGTCAAAAAAGAAATAAGTCATTTTATTAAAGTAAACGTAGAATTCATCTAGCTAGGCATTTTTAATGGGGACCTTGAATCACAGACTACTGTTATCCTTAGAATGCATGGCTGTAAAGAAAACCTTGGGAGTTTCGACCACATTAGGTAGCTGCATTTCACATGAATATTTATAATATGCTAACGATGGAATAAATCGATCTTAAATATCATCTGGTATCAAGCAAAGGTACCTGTGAAACGAACTTGATGGTTTGTGTAGCAAGCCAATCAGTCGGCTTTGAAGGGAGATTAATAATCATGATAATAATTAGAATCGCTTGAATATGAAGTCACACAAAGGTAAACACAGTAATTGGAACGTCACTGGTATTCGGCTCAAGGACAAATTGGCAGTGCACGTGTAGAATATTCAATTCACTCTATAATGCCTGTGGCCCTCTGTTTATTTACATCTATGGCAGTTGACAAATCGATAATTGTGCCCCTGGGTTTGACCTGTGCTTGTGCTCGTCTTTATTAGCAGTGGTGTTATTCTTGAAAGGAAACTGGCGACAGACGAAGGCACAGAAAGCGAATCGGGAAACGAAAGTGCAAACAAGGACCCCGTCACTCTAGTGTTAATTACTTTGCAGTTGGCATTATGACTAGCAGATCAAACAGAGTCTTTGCTACGTGCTCCAAAATGGCAAGGGACTTTTGAAAGCGGATTTGCACGGCGGCGATAGAATACCAACCACATACCAATCATATACCAAAAACAAAACAAAAAAATACTAGGTTAACATAAGATAGGAATTGAAGGCAAAACAGAAATCTTTTAGAGCAAAAACGAATTGGCTCCGACCGGCTTGGGATTGTTTGCTGACTTTTATGGGACCCCTGGATGTTTGCATGTGTAAATTCCCTAAATCAGCTGATCCACCACTTTGCATTGCAAATCAATAAAAGATCGGAATGAAGAAAGATAATTCAGTAGTGAAATTTTAAGTGTTCTAGGGTGGGAGTATAACTAGAAGTTAGAGAACACCAAGGGGCTTCTTTTAGGCAACTCACGGAGCGGGCAGAATGAGCTACTTTTCATGCAAATCAAAGCCCTGACTCGCTGGGACACATAAATACTAAAACACAACTAATGATGATCAAATGATAAAGAAAAGATTTTACTGCCGTATTGTTGCAACCAAAAACAATGTAAACTTGCAGAAGCTTCTTTTGAGGATATGAACATGGTGAAAATTTAAACTTTTGAATGAGAAGAACTTTCCAACCAGACTAAAAAAGGCACGTGGCGTTTCTCAAGGCTCAGCTGAGTGGCATTATCTTGTGCAGAAACAGGTATTAACATAAATAAATGGAAAGAATAACTCACCAATATTGGGGATGTCCGAATGAGGCTTGTTGTGCGTAGAAATCAGCTCTCGGTTGGAACAAGTCGCCTATCTGTGGGTACGCTCGGTAGCCCATAGGATTGCCAATGAGAGGTGACACTGCAGACCTTGACACAGTGTTCTGGTCGTGAGACGCCGTGAGTTGCGAGTGACTATAAAACGGATGGGGCTGCAGTGTCTGCATCGACGATTGCCGTAGCTCCACCGTACCGTTCATCAGGCTTACAGGCGAATGCAGGTTGGTGCCGTTGCTGCCGAACACCCCGAAAGCGTGGTTGTATGCGTGGTTGGAGGTCGTGGTGGATGCAGCCGGATCGAACATGGCAGCGTGCGAAAGGAGAATCGTATCTGGCTGCTGCTGCTGCTGCTGTTGCTGACGCGCGCTCAATTCGAAGTCTGTTCTCTGCGGACTGTGCGAGTTTATAAACCCACTGCTATTTACGCCAGCGCGCTGAAAAGGAGGACTCACCGGGTTGGCATTCGACGAAAAGTACCCACTTTTTGAAGTGTCACCAACCATTAGGTTATTTGGCGTGTGCCTGTGTATGACTCCGCTGACAAGAGGTGACTCGGGAATCGCAGGCGAGTGTTCCATAAACGAGTTCAAGGAGAAGTAATTTTGTGCCTGGCTTTCCTTCTGCTTGGATGCCAGTGCATTGATGATGGCCCCGTTTGAGGTCACCGAATCGAAGTTTTCGTCGTGAAGGCGATCTGGTGATTTGCTGAGATGGCTAGATAAGTCAACAGCCATTGAGAGGATGTAAATCTAGGTCACGTTGTCCCAACTCGATCTTATTCCTCTGTTCTTAATCCACCGACGGTTCCGATGTCCCGCAGGGCAACAAGACTCGATTTCACGGTCTTACAAGAATCACGTCCAAACGGCCTCCTTATCTTTGCTCGCACTTCAACTGATCTTCCAATTTAAACGCACCAGCGCGATTTTTGAACTATTTCTCGTATCAACATTAATTTACGCTGCAGGGGCATTATAGGAAACGTTGATGCCGCTTGAGTGACACTTTAACAATACAGTCGGCAAGCCTAGCGCGATTTCATCTCGATCACAGCTCGCCCGTTGATTTCACATCTAAAAGGCCGGGACACCCTGCTTCTGTCAAAACATTGTCATGTTTTCTCAGTAAGATCATTTAAATCAGAATTTATTAGTGCATTACCAAAGCCAAGGCACAAATTTTGCTACCCGTCAAATAAGTCTTGGAAAAACGTCAATATTTAGTAGCCAAACGGCGAGACGATTTTACTAACACGAGGGAAAGGAAGACTTTTTAACCCAAAATATTAACCGTAGTTCAACTGAAAATGATTAGATTAAACTAAAGTGAAGGTGAAGACCGGAATAAAAGCCATTTTCCAAGTTTCCTGGTAGCAAGTGAAAGAAACCTGTTGAAAAGAATTATGAGTCAACTTAAAACTTCCTTTTTACGCTAAGAATGCGCTAGCATTCGGAAGTCTACTGTTCTAGAGAAATGGTGTCCCAATCTCACACCTTTCACAGGGCAAAAGCCTAAACACTTGTTTCATTTGTGTAAATAGAAATTGATATAAGTGAGGTTTCATCAGTTTTGATTCTCCATTTTGCAAGTAGTTTTCCATATTTATTTAGATTCTAAGGTCGAAGTAGACCGTTATTGCAATGATGATGATGGTTATTATTATTATTATTTTTATTATTATTTTGTTGCAAAAATAAGCCATGGACAAATCCGGAATTACATCCTTTTTAACTTTAGTTGTTTTATTTTATTTTATTTTTCTTAGTTTTTCCTTTTACCTTACGATTGTTATAGTTTTTTCTTGTAAAACCAGGCTAGCCAATTGCAAATTACCTTGTAATAGTGAGATTTGTAGTTGTAGTTTAAGTTGAATTGAAAATGAAATGTTTCCATTATTGTTATGACAATGAAGAAGAGAAATGATGATTATGATAATGAAAACTAAAAGTTTCATCATTTCTACTAAGCGGCTGTGGATAACTGTTAAATTAAAAAAGAATTAAGTAACAAAACATAAGAGGAATAGTTGGAGTTGCTAATCAAAGTCATTATCATAAACATTCTTTTTACTTAGTCAATATTATCAAAAGCTAGGCTAAAGTTTGGAAGCTAAAAAATTAATTCCATAGATTAAATCAGTGAAATGTTACGCCACAGCGTACACGATGCTAAAAGTTAGAATACCTAAATATTAATATAATTTTTATCTTCACGTTTTTCTTCGGGGAGAAAGATTTCACTTTACTATTGGAAAGAGTTACATTTTGGGATCACATATATTTGCGTACAAAAAAGGGTGTCTGCTATGTAAGCATATTGCAATAAAAGTAGACTGGAATCCGAGGTGCCCCACAGACGATCTCGGGGGTTCAGCCCCCTTTTTAAGTTTCTGCTGTCTTTTTAGCAACTGCCCCTTTGTTTAGTAAGGAAAGTGGACCTCATTTTAGGGAGGTTACAACAAGGAAAAACATACACTTGAATCATTGACGATACCGGAATTCTGTTCTTTCTACGGTGATGATGACAAATAAACAACTTGATGAGTTGATGATGACAAAATTGTTGACGACGAAGATGACGATGTTATGATTGTTATGAAGTAGGCGATAACGATGAAAACAGAGGCTTGGATTATCAAGAGGAAATGTCACAAGAACATCCTGAACGAATTGATGCGAGATGATGGGAATTGCAAAGCCACCAGGGAGAGCAAGAAAACCCCTCTGGTGATTTTTCCGCTTGTCTTCAAGGAATCACAAACACTTCCTTGGAGATTAAGCTTTAATTGAAATTAATTGCACACACCCAAAGCCCTTCAATTTTCCCATCTCTATGCCCTTTGCAATAAAGCTGGGAAGTGAAATATCTGTCTTTAGTATTTGAATAAATATTCAAAAGTTAGGCGTGGACATAAATAACACATTAATAAATGTGCTCCCCATGTTTCATTTCATGTGATAAGAGATGGATCGGAGGGTTTTTGAGTAGAAGTTGGGAAAACCAGAATCGCCGGAACTTTTAAGCAACTGAATGTATTAAAGCATCGTTAAAGAGGAAGAGTATGAAAGTTTGAAACAGACAACAAGAGTTATGCAACATGAACCGAAAAATCCGGGACTACTCTGGCACTGTACAAACAATCGCAACTGCTTAAAACAATGCGATGCTTAAACAATGCTTAAAACTAAAAAAATAGCCAAAATGAGACAAAATGGAAAGAATAGGTTGTAAAGAAACATCCAGAGAATTACACGCATTTGGACTAAACTAAGCTAAAGAAAAACAGAGAAAAAAACAACAAAAATTAACTCAGCCACAATATTCACACTTCTCTGTAATAAGCAACAATTTGGTTCATATGTACTTTAATACAAGTTAGAACATTCTTTTTCTCTTTAATATCATACAACGACATATATATCCTTACAAAACCCACAAGCCTAGGTAAGTACAATCTGCTTGCAAACGTGAAAGTATGTGTTTGCAAATATAAATATCTACATATTTTTACGGGAAAAGCTATTTTATAGCACAATTTGGTTACATCAAATTTGATTCTATGTCCGAGCCTCTGAGACTGTTCGGTTGCCTACAGACACTGAGGTCCCATAGGTCTCTACGCTTTGCTGGCCTAAAGGCCACAATTATGGCTCTGATGAAAATGCTCTCGCATCAGCTTCAAATGGTCAAAAACAATCTGCTATTTATTGGAGGTCTGGACTTCATGTGAACTGTAAACTTCGAAGCATGGCTCCTGCGCAGCCGATCCATCAACTAGTCTGCGAAAAACAAATGATTCTCAAATCAAAAATAGTTTCTCAAATTCAGACAGATTATGAGTAGGACATTAGGTCAAAGGTTAAAGACTAAAGTTGCAACTCTAACGGCCAACTTCATGGGAATCGATAGTGGATTTGTTATTCAGCGCCATCTTATACAAGACAACTCAATAGTATGGCATTCTTTTGGATACAAAAGAGAACGAAGAGAAAATATCGAAGAAATTAGCACACGACATGCCAAGAGCAAAAACACATACAAATCGACGCATGACTGCATCACGATGTATTCGAGGTTCTTCGTCACAGGGTTGTAAAAACAGAAAAAGGCGCTAACAACTGGAACGAGGCTGCCATTTCGCGCCACCATGTGGTACACGTCAGAAATGGCTATCTCAGACGTTTCTCGGTGGATGAGCTCCTCCGTAAACACCTTCATGTTCTGTCTATCTTCCACAGCTATGAAGTTGTAAAATCTGTGCTTCATCAGCTCCTGGGGTACGTGTCCAAAGATGTAAACCATTCTAATCGAAAAGTGGAGTTCTTATAGAGATGGCTTGTGAGGAAATATACAACGAAGATAAAATTGCTAGCGATCACGTTGTATTTCAATACGCTTGCATCACTGTAACCCTAGTTGATAGAATAGACGAGTTTCTTTTTGTTGTATCCCCTCAAAACGCGCCTTTCGTAAAAGATTGTTTACAAGTATATCTCACCAGACATGATCGATTCAAATATCATAATCACACCCAGGAACATCATCATGTTTCTCTAATAGGTACATTTGCACCCCAAAAGTGTCTCTACTAATATATTTAGTAGGAAGTGAACTCTGTCTTATTTTGCATGTTTTAACAGAACTTTAAAGTTCTTCAAATCCTACTTTGGATCAATGTGTAGATAGCGTCCGTCGGCTGCGCAGCGGCACGTAAACTGTTGCGGTTCGCTGGGCAAGCTTGGCGACTTCGAGTTCAACATCTCAGCAAAAACATCCACTTTTCTGCCGATACCGAAGAAGCAGGACGAAGTTGAGAGGTCAACCTCACTGTTTATTGAAAACAGCGGCGTGTCCGCAGGCTGCCATGATTTGATAAAGCCAACACAGTGAACTTAAAAAACAAAGCGAAGAGTCGAGCCTTTGGAACGAAAGGTAACAGGTCCAAAGTCAAAAATTACGAAACACAAAAGTGGCAGCGTGTCAATAGAATTCGTGCAAGATGCAAATAGGGGGGGAGGTTGAACTCCATTTTTAGAAATTTTGCGAACCCATCTCCATTTATTGACACCCCCTTAATTTTATATTTTATGCAAAGAGATGCCTCCCAACTTTCAGTTACAAATTTTGGGAAATATAAGCATTTCAATTTATTATGTCCCGCCCCCCCCTTTTTAGGGTCAAAGGCTATGGTTAGGTCGGCTTTTCAATTAAAACAACAACAATAATTGAGGTTTTGATGACGTCATTAAAGCCTATGACGCATAAGCAAAGTGTTGGGATTCGACTGCGAGTTAATGCATTTTAAAGGGCTACCTTTGTCAAGAAAATGAAAAACCGAGGAAATTTTTTCTATAAAGTGCGCTAGCTTATTCAAGGAAAATATAAAAAGCTGTAAAGACAGATCTGAGTTTGTAGAATAAATCTTCGTTCGAGGTTAGTAATCAGGCGAAAGTTTTTGTGCCAGATCCGCTTAAGTGAATGGCGCTGTTACACTGTGACATCTTAGCAGCATCATTTGACCTTTTAATAGTTCGAATTGTGAGTGACGTCAACCATTCGCTGGCAACAGAAGCCACTGATGATGGCCACCACGGCTGACTGATCGCAACTGGCTTATCCCCTAATAAAAGCGTACAGCGTTTGCGTTTACAGTATACCGCTAATGTTGGTTTTACTTAAGGCAAAGTGCCTTCTTCTAGACAACCTTTTAACCATGGCAGTCTGCAAACAGTATTGGGGAAAGAAACGGCCTATGTTATGGTTTCCCAAAATTTGTTACGTAAAGCATACTTGAGCATGTGGAATACCGAGCCCTACTCTGCCTCATGGGCAATCGTCTGTATATAAACATACTCCCAAATAGGCCTAGCATTAGAGAAACGGAACAAACAGGGCTGTAGTCAATTCAACAAAAGATGGTGCCTTACGGAGTGAATAGTCTCTTATATCGTCCAGGCCCACGCGATAGGACTTCCCAGAATTCCCCGTCGCAATTTCATCATCAAACATGTCATGGTCGTCGAGAAACTGATTCCTTATGCGACAGAAGAAGGCTCTGCGGCAGCTGGTTACAAAGGTCCTGCCTGAGGCTGGTGTCGAATCAGTGGCGTTGTAGACGTATCGGGGGGATAGCGAGTCTTTGCTTGTTTGCAGGGGGGTGAGTTGTTCTTGAAGAATGGTGCTATCGTTGGGATGAAGTATGTCTGTGAGGCGTTTGCCGACTAAATCCAGCTAGGAGAGAAAATAGTATATGCCATATTCTAACTGCCTTCAACTCATGCCGTTGAGGGGAAACATGGAAATGAGGCTATCGATTTAAATCCCACTTCGCTTGACTCGATTTCTCGCATCGAAATTCAACTAGACACCGGAATATTAAATACAAAAACTAAATATCTGTTAGCGTCCTGTATAATTAATTAACATGAAGTCTCGAAGAAGATGCACATAGTTATCAGCTTCAGAACAAATATCTGCCTTGGATGGATGGTAGTTGGTGCAACATAGACATAGCAAGTCAAGATCTCCAGTTACTTTCACATCTTGTCAAACATTAATTGCATTTATTTCTAACCGTCAAACGTACTTCAAAGATACATCAATACAACTTTATCCCAGACTCTTGAAAATTGTATTCCATTTTTATGATGGAAATGAGTGAGTATTCGGAGAACAACGGAAAAAGAAACAACAAGATAATAGCAATGTTGACCCTGTTTGAAATATTTTTGCAAAATGAGGAAACCTTGTGTGTCCGGAAGATATAACATTCCGGAAAAGTAATTTGAATGATATCACAACGGATCATTCAAAACAGGACCGGACCAGATAAACCCGGACCTATCCAAATGGACTCTAAATACCGGAGATTCAATTTTCAATCAGGCAGAAAAACAGTTTTAGGAATTTTTGGAGTCTCGTATTGGGATGCCTTGGAACTTCAATCTGGCAACTCTGCCGGCAGGAGCAACAACCACAACATATTGCAACAACAACAACACGACTTAAACTCACCGGACTAAGTGGCAGGTTTTTCTGAATATTCGGAGAGACATGAAGTATCTGAAAGCGGTCAGTGCTGGCAACAAGAAGAAAGCCATCGGCGGCTTCCTCCAGGAGTAAGGCCAATTCTTCTTCGCTCAAATAGGATGGCTTAAACCGCTCGTTTTGGGCATTCCGCTGCTCATCGCGGTCTAAAAGTAGAGAGCCGGATTTCATTTCGATAGGTAATAAATTATTGTCAGAAATGTAACAACATAATAAAATTGTGTCAAAAGTGCAATATTCACCATAAAATCTCTCGCAAACAAGGAATAAAACAATATAAAGTCTGAGTTACTAAAATTTCACATCATATTTGGCTGTTAAGGCCGGTTAGCCATAAATAATGTCCATCAGTACCAGGGATATACCAATAGAGGGCGTAGGGGGCGTAAGGGGGCGTAAGAGAATTGTAAGTCTTTCCCGATTAACAAAAAATTCCTAAGTCAGTTGCTATGATAATTTTGCAACAGAACTGTAATCTTTAAAATAATTCAAAGCCTAATGGAAAAGGGCAATGGTATTTCCTGTCAGTTAATATCTCTACCCCTCAGTTAGAGATTTCATCCCACCCCGTTTTTCAAAATAGTAAGTCACTATCTCCCTTTCATAAAAGTCTCGGCAAACAACTGGCTAGCATTTACTGCTTAGAAGAAGAATTCGTTGGGAAGACTTAAGTGAGCTTTGTCGTTAACTATAAGCACAAGAAAAACGTATAAATCATTAACTACAATAAACCTGAGTATAAATACTTTAAATACTAAATACGCATGATGTACTGTGGTACTGTATTGCAAACGAAAAACAACGACAAACACTGTTTCTTTCACAATAAAAGAAGCAATACTTCTACTTACGGCCTAAAACCCGCATATATTGAACTGCCATTTTCAAGACAGTTATTTTGTCTGGTTTGCGACTCGACGAACTGCAAATGGGCACAAGGTCTGCCAACTCATCAATGAACTGGTTTATCTTGCGTCTCCGTCGCTTCTCTATTTCGCTGTGATTCGTTCTGAAAAAGAAAAGTATTGAGCAAGACCGTGTCTGAGAAGGAAAACGCGACTTCCACAAGAAAAAATAAAAGCGTTTTACTTCTGCTGATAAGCTCACGCGATTTTAAACTCCTTTGAAAAAAAATCGAATCAGCCAACGCTTGAATTCAAGATTAGAGCACACATCTATCCAAAAGAAATCATCTTTTTCCAACGCAGTTTCGCGTTTTTGCTGTTCAGCTGATAACGTGACGATTATTTTTGATCTTATCTTAGAAACAGCTCAACTGGGAGTGAAAACATAAAAATCAACCGAACCATGCCAATGCCACCTTGATTCTTTGCTGAATATTAAAGCCTGTGACGAAAGAACACTTGAAGACGATATCACCTGGGTATCTATGCCACGTAAGGATGGCAAGGCAACTCAAAAGAACATTAGGCTCATGAGTGAGTTACTGACCAGGCTAAAGAGAGATAAGTCCTGGTTTGTGGATTCTCACACAACAAATAGTTTTATACCCAGTAAATTATTCTGCACAAGATATGTTTTTATACCCAGTAAAACATTCAAAAATAGCACAACAATTATAAACAGAAAAATATTTAAATATACTTTTCCAAGCAAGTAACAAAAGGTGATAATCAGGAAAGAAAAAAGCTACACCAGGATTTAAGTACAGAAAAATAGAACATGCTCATTAATATGCCCTTCCATTTCTGCAGCTTCCTCTCTTTGATAGGACTCTAGTTTGCATGGAAACAAAACTGGTTTATATGTGTTTCTCATAAAATGGAGTCATCCAAGATATTTCTCGTGGAACTGCCCTTGATTCTACCCAACAAAAAAAGTAAGCATTTCTTTTTGGTTGCAAAAATTCAACCTCTTTGCATTTCAAAGATCTACTTTGTTTATAGCCTAGCACAGCTGTATCTACTGTATTTCTTGATACACCTGTTTCAGGGTGCATGCCTAAATACAAAGTAGAAGGCAATCTTGAGGTTTCTTCAAGCAAAAGCAAAACATTTTGTATCCCTACATGTGTAAAACACGACAACCATATAAAAGACACCAATAACAACATTGGGACATTTCCATGACCTTCCCATAACAATTTTCTCGATCTTTCTCAGTTCTGTATATTTTCAATGATTGCACTTCAACTTCAATTTAAAATGTATAACCACATTACGCTCATTACCCATACTTTTAACAGCCAAAATCTTGCTATGGCTTGTTTGAAGGCCAAAGTTGGTGTGCTTCTTCGGTCTTAAATATACTGCTGCTTTTTAAGCCAACTGCTTTTAACTACTGTAACAGATTAATCACTCATACCGTGTGAAAATCTTTCTGGAAGGTTGTCCTTGAATATCACTACTGCAGGTACTTCCTGTTGAGCTGTTATCAAAACTGCTAGAGCTACCAGCCCCTTGAAATATAAACAAGTAAAGTTGATAATTTAAAAATCAGAACTTCTATCACATCTATAAGGGTCTAAAACATTCCTTGGCCTATACTGGTCATAATGTCATCAGAAAAAAGGAATTCTGAGGTCGTTAAAAACTACACTTTCTATACATTATTCAAACTAAGTTTAAAACAAACAACAAAATTCATCCACTTATCAGAACAAAATTTACAAAGATTTACATCACAACTTGGAAATCCAAAAGTATGGCCTGAAAATAATCTAAAATAATCCAGAGGAAATCCTTCATGACTTGGTGAAGTATCATGGTTTCATTGTTGATTTAGTATATTGGCTTGTTTTTTTCAAAGCACATAGCTTGAAACTGCATAATCTAAGAAAAGTTGCATTCTTCTATTTGATATTCCCCAAAATATCTCAGGAAAAACTAGCACTTACAATACCCATAAAAACACAAAGTTGACTAACCTCCATCTTCTGCAGATGAAGAATTATTGGACCTTGGGCTTTTCCCATCCAAATAAAACAATCTTCCTTCATTGACCTTTTCATTTTCTGCTGGGCTAAAAATATCAAAAGGAGATGTATTCAATGACATTGTGGGTTTTTATATTAGCCTATAAGAGTTTTTGAATTAGCTATTGAGCTTATACATATGTAAATTTAAAATTTTGAATGATTCTTAAATCTGGTCTTGTCTGGTGGTAACATAAAAACAACCACAACAGCTAGGGCTGATATCAAAATTTTAATCAGAACATTTCACAAAAAAATAGGTTATAATTTAATCCATTAAGTTCATTTTTCGGTGGAAATGGATCTGATGAAAATGGAACAACAATAACTAACTATAAAACTGTCTACCAATTCTTAATTTATTCCATGAGCCATCTTGCTATTATTGCAGGTATCGAAGAATCAAATAATTTGTGATGAATCATCAAAACTGCTTTTACAATTTGCTAGCCTTGCAGCAGAAAGTTAGAATCAGGAATATGGCATTCTCATCACTTGCACAAGAGATGTGTAAACACTGAAGTGAACTTAGAGTTATTAATACCAATTTCAGATGAGCTTTGAGACATTTTTCATATTCATCTTCAATTTTGGAGAATATTTATTCTCTTTTAGTCGCTCAAACGCCTGCAACGGACATTTCTTTTGGCAAAATGGCCACCAAAACAAAAACTTATTGAGCAATAATATCATCTTAGAATTGCCAAACCAAAGTTTTTTAGAGGTTCATTGACGTGCACGATTTTCTGAACTTTGAAAACGTTACATAATTTGTAATAATATTCATTGTAACTTCGCAAAATTCCTTAGAAACAGTGCAACTTTGCTTTAGAAATTGCAATTTTGCAGCCACAATGTTGTGGTATGCTGGAAATCGCACGTATGCACGATAACTACAAACCGCAGCAATAGCCAATTTCCAATTCTAGGTATAAGTTTTCAAGCACACGCAAGAAAAATAATTGAAGAAAACCAAGAAATATTTCATTAAAACTTTCACACAAACCTCAGTGACTTCAATCTTGCTTTATCCATGCCTATTACTAGTAGGCCTTACTGACAAAAGATACCAGACGGAGAAAATCCACGTTTCATTACTCCTTCAGACTTCCCAAGCTTTCTTATACTCTTTTTCTTAGCCACGTAGCACCGATTGCGAATCAGTTGGTTAATTTATTGAAAATTTATCAACATGAATTGCGCAAACTTCCTGCTCTATCTCGCATTCATCTTGCATTTGCAAACGATTCCTCCGCAGGAGCACCCTGCTGCGATACCACATCTGCAATAAATGCTGTATTCCCGGATTTGAGGAAGTTTCTGTTGAATTTTCAAAGTCGGAAACACAGAGCCTTGAGGAGTGGGTTAGAAAACCAAGGGAATACAAATGAATCTCTGGGCTCTCACACGACCAAATGAGTTAATTTGTAGTGCTAATTGTGCGACGTAATCATGTCCTCCATTCTTTCATAGTCATTATCACCTTCCATTGTCTCCGTATCCACAGTAACGTAATCAACTGTATTTTAGCCCTGTAATCTAATTAAATTACAAACCTTCCATCCACTCAAAAGTATTGCGTTCCTACCAACCAAAAAAGTTCCGTCATTTATGAATTTACGTGCCAGTGTGATTCTGGCTACGTAGGACGCACAACCCAAAGATTGGGGGATAGGATAAAACAGCATGTTCCTTCTAACATAAGTAACAAAATTGCCCCTCAAAGAGAACAGCCTCCTCTATCTTGTAGGTCTAGAAACACTGTTAAAATAAGTGATTCTGCCATCGGGCTACATCTTTTTGACAACCCAGATTGTGCAAAACTCTATAATGACGACATGTTTCGGATAAATGGCAGAGCCCGGTCATCCTTCCATCTAGCAGTTTTGGAGTCGATCTACATAAGAAAGAAAAAGCCGCCATTGTGTAGACAGAAGAAGTTCGTTTTCTCTCTTAATTTTCTCTTTGTCAGTCACAGATACTCGGCTCTGATTGGCTAATTCATCATCTATGCATGATCCTCCCCGTCGTCAAGTATGCGCAACAGAGGCAGGATCCCATTTCGAATGTATTTGCTGACTTTGCTGAGGTGAAATTTGAGTCGATGCTGACTTATATTGCAGTCATGTGGTAGTATGATGTAACAACGCAATTGCAACTGTCAAAATTACTTCGCTGGTGTGCATGAAAGGTTTCTGCCAACAGGGCAGTGAACGATAAAGGAAGCCGAAGGTAAGTGCAAGATTTACTACAAGCCCCTTGTTTATGACCTAATTTTATGCCGGGAACCACAGAAGTAAACCTAATCATGTAAGTTTATATTTATGATCGGCGTCAAAAGATATTCATTTTCTGACTATCAGATCGCAAAGTTTGTGTTTTCTTGGCTGAGTCTGCCTTCTCAAGTTCTTGATGTGCGGTTTGATGCCCTTGGTATTCGGAGGCCCTCTTTTCCACTATTCCACATTTCATCTAAGTTCAAGACGATTCTTCTTTGCGATGAAAGCTCCAAGTGTTCGAGAAATGTATAACGTCCTAAAAAATCATGCGATAGTTATTCTGAATTTTGGTACACGCAAAACAATGCGGTGATAATCAGCGTGACGTGGCTACGGCTGGGAGCCGAGTAGCGCGGCCGCTGCACGTCAAAATTTCAGCTTGAACTTCAAAAATATTTGGGATTCCCAGAAAGTCGCAGAAGGGTACAACATTCTTGTTTGCAGTTTGAATACTTAAGATATAAATTGCTTTTGATAGACTTTCTGAGAGATGGGCGAGATAGACTATGCGGAAACTACTCGATAAAGCACTTGGCACACGAATATCAAACAATATATGCGAGTATTGGCTGCAAATGAATGGAACGGGCTTTTTAGCTCTTGATGCTTGCAGTTATAAAAAAAATCTAAACGAAATGTTCCTTAGGGATTTCGTTTTAAGTAGTATAAGTTATTTATATACTAAGGCCTTCTACATGTAGGTTCCTTATAAAGTGGTTCCTTATAAGAAACCTTTCATGCACACCAGCGAAGTAATTTTGACAGTTGCAATTGCGTTGTTACATCATTTTACCACTTGACTGTAGTATAAGTCAACATCGACTCAAACTTCGCCCCAGCAAAGTCAGCAAATACTTTCGAAATGGGATCCTGCCTCTGTTGCGCATACTTGACCACTGGAAGGAGTAAGCATAGATAATGAATTGACCAATCAGAGCCCAAAAACTAATGTATTGACCAATCAGAGATCAAAACGCCCTACAACAGACTGTCACTGCTGTACAAAGGCTGGAATACACGATCAGTCAGATTTTGCTGAAAATCTGGTTGTAAAAATTGTGATGTTCATTTTTACAGTCAAAGCGAAGGCACTTCGGAAACAATGCGGGGTTTAGAGATGTCTATTTTTGGTAGCCAAGCAAGCGAATCGAGCAAACTAAATTTCTTCCATCTCTATGGAGAAGGAATCCAGTTTGTGAGATGTGGGCCTTTTAAGACGAAGTTATAATCAAATTTACAGCCAGAGGTTAATTTGAGGTTTCACTTAAGACAACGGGAAAGAATTTTTCAAAACGACGCCACGCCTTGTTATCATAATTTAACCAAGCAAAAATTGTCGTTTGAAACCGTGTACTTCGCTCGTCTCTTTTGATTTTAAATGCATCATAGGCAGTGAAAACTTCAGAAAAACAATCAAGAAATATACTTTTTCCTTTGAGGCAACCTTATGACAACGCGTTGAAGGATAGAACGATTAGTTGAAATTTCAAATCACCATCAGCATTCACTTCACGTCCTTTTCAGAAGCATGCTATTCAGACACAAAATGGGAATGAGATTCAGAATGAGATTCGACATTCAGAATGAGATTCGACTTTCAGAATAAGATTCAATCCGAACCAAGAAATACTAAAACTGTGTAAAACTTATTCAAAACCCTTGATTCCATATTCCCTAATCCAACCTGTCTCATTGCATCTATTTGGACCACTTTTTCTCCAAAACATTTTTCACATTTTCTCAAAAAATTTTCACTTCACCTCAGAATGAGATTCGATCCATTAGGCCCATTATATGTAAACAAAGAAGAAGAAGCCAATACCACCAAGGCGAGGAAAACGCACGAAGAAGGCGCCGAAATACCTGAAGGATTTTGAATGTGTCTGAGTCCTGTAGTCTTGTTTCCGTAGGTTACAATTACTATAACGTCATATTAATTGTTATACTCTTAATGAATAGAATACGTAAACAACACCACTCGATTTCATTGTATTGATGCTCAAAATCATATCTTTTATTCACCAAATCCATCAGGGCACCTTTTAACATTGTAACTACTGGGCTTTGGGCCCTTTTCCTGGCCCAGTAAACAAAGAAAATTTTGCGTTTTCGGCCCACTAGTTTGGGCCCTTTTCTAAGAATTTTGTTTTATTACTCATCTAAATGCTAAATTACTCATAAGCTCTATACTCACAGTTGGTTTGAATATTAGTTAAGTTACATATATTATTTTGTAAAACTGATAAATACCACAGAAAAAGAGCGTGGCCGAAATTTTTTTCCAGGGGCCACGCCCCGGACCACCTGTCCCCCCCCCCCACTTTTCACGGGGTGGAGCCGCCACAGTCCCCTGGCACCTTTGTACACGATAATTGTTTCACTTAGCTACACAATTCCGCTTTGAATGGTAGAAATCGCGGGAAGCTTTTGTCAGAATGAGATTCAGAACGAAATTAAATCCGTCCGCTCGCAAGTTCATCCACGTGTGACCAATTCCAGTATCTTTGACTGCAGTCATGTGGAAATATGATGTAACAACGCAATTGCAACTGTCAAGTTTACTTCGCTGATGTTTGCGTTGTATGTCCAAATGTCGTATAATGTCCTCAAAAATCATGTGATAGTCATTCTGAATTTTGATACACGCAAAACGTTGCGGTGATAATAAGCATGGCGTGGCTACGGCTAGGAGCCGAGAAGCGCGGCCGCAAGATACGTCCTCATTCTGATGTGGCTTCGTCGCTGCACGTCAAGATTTCTGCTTGAACTTCAAAGATATTTGGCATTCCCAGAAAGTCGAAGAAAGGAACAAAATTCCTGTTTGCAGTTCGAATACTAGAGATATAATTGGCTTTTGATAGTCTTTTCTTTCCCTTGAATCGGACTAAGGCCTTTGTTTAAACATTGGGCGGAAGACGGACTTCATTATCCGAAGTGATTTATCAGGGGTAGCCTGGCGCTAGTGAACCAGATTAAATTGGTTCGACGTATATTGATAAACTAGCCAGTTTAAATACTGATGACATAAAAGTTTTATTACTGTAAGATATAAGCAATTTGTGACCACGAAAACCTTGTTTGTATATGGATAATGTCACCTGATTTATTCGAGGGCTTACGTTGAAAAACCTCTGGAGCTTGAAAATCTTTGGGACATGCTGCTCCGTTGACTTGCATGAATACATTAAAGGCCCATCCATTTACAGCTGATATCCCTGACACAAATCACAATGAAAGATGTTTGCACAAACAATGTTACATCTTGTATTTTTGCTGATTATTTTGCATTTCTGTCACTAGACCTGGTTAGTCCCTTCTGGTGGTAGTAAAATCTCAAACATGGGCGGAGCCCTAACCAGCTTCGTTGAGATGCCTGAAGGCTTTGACTACATGTCTATCACGGTCAGAAAGCCAGACACAATAAGGCTGATTTATGCCACTGATCAAGAAATCGACCTTGTCCGGGAAGTCATCTTGCGCAGCTGGAGCAGAGGTGGGTGCCGAATTTGCATATCTTCATTGTGACATAGCAGGGTACAGGGCAGGTGGGACGCATTTTTGGGCTGGGGTGGAGGCAAAATTGAAAAATGGTCCAAATATCTTTTTCTCGTTACAATGTTTATAGAACCAAATGATGCAATGGGCACTTTTAAACAATTTGTATGAATTTTCAGGTTGATGAATCAGAATCTTAAACATGCCCAAAATTTTTATTGCATTTTGCAGGGTTACTTTGAATTTTTTGGAGAATCGTTGTTGAATTTTAGGGATTAGCTAGAGAATGCCCAAACCCCCAATACACCCCTATGATTTTCACTTCCGGGAGAATGTCAATCTTCTAGCACATACAAAATCTATGACGTCATTGTCGTAGCCCACGCCATTTTTGGGTTTCCTATGACCCTGCTATCATTGCCTGCTTTTGTGCAACATCCATGTAAACTCGTCCCAGTCTTATGACGTGTTATGTTCTGTAAACGCCAAGACTTTGAAGTAGCGTGGTTACGATCGAGACACGCATACGTTCATGATAGGCTAAAAGCTAAATGAAATGATTGTATATAGTCATGTTTGTATGTATGTTTGTAAAGCCAAGGATATGGAGTTTCCTTTACATCTACGCTCTACCCAAAATATCATCCAACAATGCAAGTCAATTCAAAGTTCTTATAAAAGATTGGTACTTCGAAAATCAATGCGCCTGTAACGCTTGCAGTCAATGACTTCCATAATGCAATCTCTTAAATTTCTTCATGTTAGTGTTTATTAGTGTTCATAATATTGTCAAACGAACATTAAAAAAGGTACCATTATTATTATGTTCAAAATAGACGTCACTCGGTTTATCAGAATCTTTTCATAGATTCCAAATAAATTATTATCAATTATTCGTGAATTGGATTGGACCCAAACGAAACTCTACTGATGTTCTATTCTTATTAAAGGTTTACAAAGTGGCATTGGGGAATCAGGCCTCGGGTACGACTTCAAGTTGAGGGGCACACCATTCAGCAAGGTCTCGTTTGCCGCTATGGCGCTAGACTCCAGGAGATTTGTAACAGTCCTCTTATTCCAGCTATATAATCACGGACTGAAGCTCATTGCATCCAGCAATTTGGCAAAATCAACTAAGTTCTCCACGTGGATTTTGCACCGAGAGCAGATTCAATCCTCTCGGTCCCAGATGGCGTGTATCGGCATTCGATCCATTGACAAACTGCAATTCATCGGATTCTCTTCGGCCATCAACGCACTACTTCAAGATGTCGTCGAAAAAAACTGGCCTAAGGGCGTCAAATGGGTCAAGTCCAAAGAGGATGATTTGGAAATCAAGCTAAAGGGTTGGCCCTGGCATCCATTTGGGGATAAGGTGAACATTCAAGCCAAGACTCTTGTAAAGGCCCTGATTAATGAGCTTGGAAAATTCCATTGGTTTTTGTATGGAAGCAGCAATTTACGGGAAACCTCTGATGCACTCTTCTTCTTGTATATGCCAAATGTGCCTCACCACGGTCTCAGTACTGTCAATTTCATGATCAGCCTCAACAAGACAGACCTTATAAGAATGATTGATGCACCCAGTGATGCCATTGCGTGCGTAAAAAATGTAATAACCGAATATTGGTCACCTAATGGCCTGCAGAAAGAGCAAGAGAAATTGAATGCACACGTGTTCAAGCTAAAGGGTGCGCCGTGGTGGCCTTCTGGGAAAGGAGCTGTTTCAACTCGGGTTTTGATCTGCAAGATACTTGAGGCATTGTTGAGTATTGGCTGGAGGGTGGGGATTCCCGTTGACCTGACGAAGCGAGTCAACAGCAAGAGCGTGCTACCCTTTCAGAGATGCGAGCCAATCTCAGCCCCTGTATTTTGTATCTCGCTTCACCGAGAGGATTTGATACGCTTTATAAAAGCTCCACGTGATCTACTTTTGGCGTTGGTGAATGAAGTGCAGAGGGTGTGGCAGTTTGGTGTCGCTAGTTACAGAGCGTATAGTGCCAGCTTTGAGTTCAAGTTGAATGGGTCGCCTTGGGACTATGGCCTAGGAGGACACGATAGCGCACACGGAACTGTCTTGCTGTTGTACCTCATAAGACTATGCGCCAGTCAAGGCTGGTACCTTATCCTGTCGGGGGATATATCTGCCAAATACAAGGATCAAGATAGAGGACCCAGGATTCCTCTTGACTTACACAGTTTATGGTTTATGTACACAGGTCAGGTATGTTCTCCAGATCCAAATGACCCTCAGATCGCAGTTGAACTAGAAGCCTGTACAATGCCGCCTGCATACTCAATAAAGTAAGGAAGAGGTGAATTGCTAATGCCTAGTGTACTTTCAGTAGTCCGTTTGACTATTTGTAGATGGAAGGCACCAGACGTGGTAAAAATCCGATGGCATCTATGTTTGGTTTTCAACATTGGATAAGAATAAAGTTAGAATCTCTTATAAGAGAGAGAGAGTTTTGACCCTTTAAGGAATTTATACATTAACCTTGCACGATTATATAAGTATTTTAGAGCTAATAATTGTTTTTAGATTCAAGCCCCTTAGAGAGGCAAACAACTTCAACCTAAGAATACTCCTTCACAGGATATTAACTTGACAGTGATTCACTACCTGTCACCAAATGCCAGTTTAGATTCTACAGGATTGATTGGTCCAGGTGAAGCAGAGAAATTTTAGCAATTTTCTTCAGGATATCATTAATATATCTTTATTGATTTATTTGTGTTTTCTATCCATAGTATTTAAGTATCCATTATGTCTAGACCTGCTGCACTTTATTACAAGCTGCAAAATACTTTGGTTTCCAAATTTTCGTAGCTATTATTTTCTTGTCCTGTTATTGCTTGTAATAACTATAATCTTTTAAAGACAACATTACAGAATGGTTGACAGCACCATTACTTTACGATGAGCACCAACATATCTATTTTGTGAGTTCATAGAGAATCTGGAATAAGTGGCTAGTTTTGGTGCTAGCTTTTAGGATGTATTCTAGACATTTTGAGCTACTACGTGGGAACAGTTTAGAAGCTACATTTTTTATATCTTTGGTGTTTGTAGCCTCATAATAAATACACTGTGGGAAAAGCAGAAAATATATTTACTTGTTCCAGTGCATTCATAAGCATAGCGCACAAAAAGCGTTATGCATAAGATAATCTTCAATGATGTCATTTTTGCATCGCTAGATCCCAGGCTTAAACGCCATTCGAAATGCAAAGTTTCCTCCCTATTATGAAGCTCACAAAAGTTATGTAATATCAACAGTGCTTCAATCTATCAACAGGGAACCAATGGAGTAGACCAGAAGCTGATCCATGGATACTTTGTTTCGTTAGGCTAACAACAGCAACAACAATTGTGATTTTTACAGCTCATTTTATCCCTGCAGGCCATCCCAAAAATAATGCCTGTGATTTCTATTTGCTTTTCAACATTATACTAAGCTTGAATTGAAAATATGATAATAATATGAAAATACTTTTTGAAGCAGGTTTTTGCATCGACCGTAATCATTGCTCTGGCTACAAGTACTTTGACTTGGACTTTATCCAAAATAATTCAACTCTCTGATTCATTTGATGAAATTACTTTCGAAGATTTCAATCCGCCGATTTGTCCATATTCTTGTTCCTTAATCCCCAATTACGTTCTTTAATTTTTTCGTACAGGAAGTTCATTATAAAAGATAAGGTATCTTTAAATCCTTTGGGCTGTGCAGACCAGTCTTCATTTCTTGGATAAAACAGCTACAGTTTCTTGGAAATAAATTCCCCTTTTGCGCTTTGATCTACTTCCGCGTTTGTTGTTGCATACATTTAGTTTTGCTAGGATTGGTTTGCTGCATTTATTTTTCTTTGGATTTGATTGTTTCAAAGCTGCGCAGGTATCACTTGCGAGTGGAGTGGTTTCCAGTTGATGGCGATGATTCAGAGTTGATTTTGATCTGCGATAATTAGAGAAGACGTCTTAAAACCCTTTGCCGGAAAAGTAGCAAAAACGGTAGCTAAATAGAATAACATTTTTATTAATATCAAGGCTTCTCAACAAGCATTTTACTAATTTGTGTGAAATGCTGTTAAAAAAACAAAAGAATTTGCACGGAAATACAAAGAGATGCAGTGGTTGGACTGCAGTGGTTTGTACTCTATTGTACTGCACAGTTCTGTACTGTGCTGTATTGTATTATACTGTACTGTACTGTATTATACTGTATTGTACTGCACAGTTCTGTACTGTGCTGTATTGTATTATACTGTACTGTACTGTATTATATTTTATTGTACTGCACTGTACTGTACTGTATGGTATTATACTGTGCTGTACTGTACTGTATTGTAATGCACTGTGCTTTACTGTATTGTAATGTACTGTACTTTAGTGTCCTGTACTGTACTGTATCCTACTGTACTGTACTGTACTGTGCTGTGCTGTGCTGTGCTGTGCTGTGCTGTGCTGTGCTGTGCTGTGCTGTGCTGTGACTTTATCGATTGAGTTCTTCCATCATGTTCTTTTGGAACCTTATTCTGACGTTTTATGCTCTGAGGAGTGTCAAACGAAAAAGCTTTTAGTATGTCGTAAAATGTTTGCTTTTTTCAAAGCCATTTTAATTAAATTAGTTGGAATCAAGACGCGCAATAGGCACATCGTTTTTTCTCTGGCTCCGTGTTCTCTGCACTTAAAAATAAGACTTCCTAGGCTTGGAAATGACACGTTAATCAATGGATGCAATTATTATTAGTGTACGAACGGCATCTTACAATCACACAAAAATGCCCCAATTCACGTTACACTAAAATTCGAGTTCAACTGATTGTATACTCGCCCCTTACCTTGCAATGTGAAGGAAAGAGAGATACTCTTTGAACTTGAGACCTCTAGATAGCCGAATAGTTCGTGCAATTTTTAGGATCAGCCACATGTGAAAAGCATTCATTATTTAAGATGCACTAGACGTAATTTAATGGGATTTGTCACGAAGAAAATTCCTTATAGATGAATAAAGAAACATGGCGGTAATCTATCTGTGTCGTGATTCTCCGCAAAACAGAGCAACTCTTTGAAGATTAAACAGCTGCTGTTGTTATAGAGAATCCCAGCTTCTGTCATTGATCTACAAACATTTGTTGACATAAACCTTAAAACTACTCGTTGAAGTTGATAAATCTGTAGAAATGTTGCTTACTGTATTCACACATATAGGAATACATCTTGAAAAGGTGAGTCAATAAAAGAGGCTGAAAAGGCGATGTAAACATTTAAAAATAGGCTACTTGCACCAAAACTGCCTTTATCCACTAGAAAAGAATGCAGCGATGCCTGCTAAAAGTGCAGGATCATTCGACTCACATTTATCCATCCCCCTTAAATTTCGCGAAGAGTGTGATGCGGAACAAAACAAGATTTTTGCACCCAACCTTTCTCCCATCATTGTCTGGGGGCTTTACTTTGTTAAAAACATTCTACTGGGGGGAAGAATGGGGATGAACAGTTATTCAGGGCCATAGTTCCCTATTCTTTGCAAATTCATTATTAGGTTAATTGAAAAAAAATTATCAGTTCTTTTCTTTGCATTTTTTTATGCCTGTCCCTCTCCTGCTCTTCTTGGTCTAACTCAAGGTCTTGTTATTTGTGGGTCAAGCAAATGAAAAGTGCTGACGTACACAAGAAAATATTGTGATGTTCCAATTAGGTTTGGCAGGCAAAACGGCAAGATGAAGAAATATCCAATGTACCTTTATCTGCTCTGCCAAACAGCCGACAGCTGCAAAGTAAAATAATTCACAATTGATTCATTAATATAACAAAAGGAAGATTACCCAGAAGCTGAAACGTCAAAAGCAGAAAACGGAAGAATTTTGTGACAATGAAGATTCTCCTTTACCAGTTGTCTGGGAATAAAGCGACCTTGGTTTACAGTGTTTAAAAGCGACAGGTGTTTGATTCAATACTGTATCAATAAGGGCAGCTTCTTCGATCCAATTTCACTGCATCGTATAATGAACGTAACATATAGCGTGACATTGGAGATCACGTCTGCCGGTTGTTTATGATGTTGTTAACTCGTATTCTAGAGAGTATTTCATCTAGTGCAAGTCTACAATGCCTGTATCTATAAAAAGAAAGTGTTTGTTTATCTATCCTAGCGAAGCCAACCAAATTTGTCCGTACGATAATTACAGGGGACCGATGATATCATTCTTTGTGATTCATTAAATTTCTGACCAATCAGATCAACGCAATCTAAGCTTACTTTCCATGCGCCACAAACACTTGCCAACGATAAAGTAAGTTCTCCACGCAGATAGATCGGACTGCGTTTGAGCAAGACCCATCGAATGCATAATGCACAGCGGAATCGTTTTTTACATGTCAGTGGCGATCTTGGGACATGCAACTGGCAATCTCCAAACATGGGGAGCTTATGTTCTGCAGCAAGAGACGAGCTATCACACAAGCGCCTCTTCTGCGATTCTACTTGTCCATTCAGAGACTGAATGCTACCACCATTGTTACAGAGGTGACAAACCCTGCCTTGGTGCTAATGTAGAGAGAAAGCCAGCAGTTGGACCATTTCACTGTGAGCTGATTCATACTATTGGAGAGACAGATGGCATCATCAAGAAAGAGGGATGGGTATACATGGCTACGGTTTGTAGAAACAAGCCTTAATAACATGCGTTAAAAGACTGTTTAGCAAAATTCTGTTTTAAACCTGTGTTGCTTCAAAATATATTTGGTGATCGTGCAGGTGTTTGAGATGACGAGTTTCTCCGCAGCTTGAATATCATTGAAATTGTTGGCTAAATTTAGCAAAATTATTCATTTGAACAAGTGCTTTGCGGTACAAAACTTCACAACAGAGAACGTACTTCAAGTATGCGAAAACTAATTCCGCTTTTTCTAGCTGTTATGAATTATTCATTTGCCAAATTAGCTGATATAGTTTCAACGAAATCTGTATTGCTGTGTTGGGTCTTTAATTTGAAGCAGCAAACAGCAGGCTTGGAAACTTAGAGAAAGACAGCTACATGCTAACTAAATCCAATGTGCCCAAGAAAGACCAACAGGCAATGCGTATTGCATATACAATCAACGTCCGGCTCATATGCACTGCTGAAATATCCCTGTTTTCAATTCTTCGTTAATGGTGAGTCACAGGATCCTAATAGCGCTCATCTATAAAATAATTATCAAAAGCTCGCTATAAGGTGTCAAGACACATTCGCAGTTTTAGTATATAAACAATTAAGTTGCGGTCTTTCTGCTATTAATTGCGGTGTCAAGGTTCCCTTAAATTGTATCAAACCTGTTTGAGGTTATGGCATAGGCAAATGACAGTGATATTATGTTTCAATTTGACTGAATGACACAAATTAACCATGACAGGTCCAACACAAATTATTTGGTTACTGAAGACGCTAGAACACACCATGCAATAAAACTTATTTTTCTGAAATTGTTACTGGTGCATAGACAAAAGAGGGAAAACTGACATTTCCAGACGGGGGTTTGAGGGAGCACCCTAATGAAATAGCAAATTCCCAGAGTGCAGGCTTCGTGATATCAAAACGAGTGCCCACGATTGGTGCCTTGAACCAAGGAGAAAATAGATACCTTTTGAACTGCTTTTAAGGAGCAAACAATTAATGAACAAGATGTAGGATAAGACACTGTATAGAAAACGCAGACCATCTAAGTACAAGGGCTCCTTCGTTGTGCTTTGAATTTAGTCTTTACAAGGGCCAGGTAAAGAACTACGCAGCAGCCCGTATATTGTGACAGTACATCAAAGCTGATGACGTACCAAACGGTTAAGGTGGCTATAGTGTACGAGGACGCTTTATCTTCGCTTTCAGGTCAATCAGGAATCACTGGAGAAGACTTCAACAAATGGTATGTACTTCTGTCCGGTTATTCTTACGAGCAAGTCTATAACGTCAAGAAACACATATATTCAGTGGATTAGGGATGACGTTAAGTAGAAAAGGGCATATAGGCCTAAAGTAGTGAATACTTTGGCTAGAAAGAGATTCTGCTCATAGCAAAGGGAAACAGCTGCCCCTGATCCTCTCTCTCGACCAATTCCTTTAAGTCATTTCAATCTCTCGCTATCTATGTTTTGATCACGAACGTTAACGGCTATACTAGGGCATGAAACTGCCACTAAAGGCCTCTTCTTGCAACTAGGGGGATCCAGTGTGCAACATCCACCCGTCGAAAGTAGCTGCAAAAAAATCAAAGCTCAGGACGACTCAACGCGCAACGGCGTCTACATGCTTCAAGCAGGAAGCCAAACGTTTCAGGTTCGAAACTTTGTGGCTTCATTACCATCAATGTGGTTGTTGTTGTTGTTGTTGTTGTTTGTTGGCTAATACTGCACTAAAAGAAGCATGTTCATCGTGAGACGCCTATCCTTTCAGTCTTACTGCGACATGAACAATGGCGGGTACACACTGGTCGCAAGATTCTCCAATGCTGATGCCAAGGACTGGATGCATTCCTCTGGTGCGTTTTGGTACACAACGGAGCAGTATGGCACCACCGACTCGGCCACACAAAACAGCGACATGCTGAGTCCAGCCTTCGCCTTGGTCCAAGGAAGCGATATCAAGCTGAGCAGGAGTGACGACCAAACGCACCAAGCCTTGATGACCGCGGTTGGATGTTTGCTTGGAACGTCAATGCGCGCCAAGATGACGTCATACGGCAACTTCAGGTAAGGAAGGTGTTAGATATGTTGTACTACCGTACTTCGCTTCGAATCTCCTCCACAGCTTCAACCCTGCTTAAGCCAAAATGCTTCCTGCCTCGGCTTCCATGCCTCATACTAACCCACTGCACAGCTAAATATGGTTATAAGCATTACAAATATGACGTATATATCTAATGATAGAGTGGAAATAATTATCATGCAAACGAATGCCGTAACGATTAAATAGCAGAGGTAGCATCCTTTACAGATTCTATTCTTAACGGGGGAAACCATAGGGGAGCCTGTTATGTCCTTATTGTCTCCAGCTTCACTAAAAAGCCGAGAAAAGCAAATACTACATCAGTAATTTTGTCTTTGCTAGAAATGGGGCATACTGGTCTTCCTCTAGTCGATGCCACGGCAGCTGTACAGCCTCGTTTTCGGGACAGTACGCGACAACGAGTGGATTCAAACACGCCACATCAAGCTGCACAGGAGCTGACAATATTCTCGATGGTAACAACATTGGATTTTGGTGCAGATATGGCAGTGGAGATGGTGCAGTTATTATGATTGGCGGAGGTGGCAAAATTTGCGACAGAGCGGACCATGGTATTGGCGTGACAGAAGAAGACAACCCAAAATTTGGAGGGTCATTAGGCAGTCGTGATTTTGGGGACACAACAGCAGCTGGCAGCACTGCTTACTCCCTTAATCTTTGGATAAAGTAGATTTTGCACTTTGAGCTGGGTGGTTCATCACTCATATTTGAACATCTTATTTCTACCATTGAGAACAACGGCAATATTCAAAACTTGACGGAGAAAGCCTCGCGGCTTCCGTCTAAACTCGACAACGCAGGCGAAACCAGTACTAATACTGGATGAAACCAGGGGAGCTAAGACCAATATACCTTTCCCCGCCGGCATAGGGTCGGCACACTTTTGATATTCAGAGCTATTTCAACATGAATAGAAAAAGAAAAGGATAGTAGATCAATGTGGTTAGTCTGCAAATTTAGTCTCATTGCTCAATTTTGCATTTTCTAAAGTGCTTCCATCTTGCTTAGACACCATGCCCTATGAGAATTCAAAAGAGGGTTTACGTTGCTCATGAAAAAGGAAGATTTTGGTGCTCTATCACGACTCTTTATCTAAACAACCAATAAACAAGTAATTCAACCGATTATCAGTCAAACCCTCCCAATTCCCAATTAGGATGTTCTCCTAATAGAGTTTCTCGTCACTCTCATTAATAATCAAGGCTTGTAACACCGTCCAGTCAAATATTGATATTCAAACGGCCTAGAACCCTACCATATCTATCAAAAGACCTAAATCAGGGCCGTCCTAACGGGCCATTAAACCCGGAATATTGAAGCCCGGTTCCAGAGATGCAGTCGCCCAGGCCAACTGTCCGCTTTGGCTTTCTGCAAACAAGAACGGCGCTAAAATGGAACTCAATTCCGTCACGTCTCCAAGAAGTAATCGGATTCGCGTGATCATGCTTCACAAGGTTCCTCCGCAGTGTCCAGTCTTCTACTGACCTGGCAAAGTATTCAGGTGTTCGCAGCTCAACCTCGCTTACATGGATGTTGTCATGGTCACAAGCTTGGCGAGTAACAGCAGACGAGCCTGCAGCCGCTGCGACGGCGCTCTTAGACCAGAAACGAGGCAAAACCGCTATAACGTGGTATGTAAGACAATGGAAATGGATTCTAGTTAGTCTTGACTGCGTGTACTCTTTAGAGCCTTTTCCAAATTTGTCCAAAGTCCAGTATAATATATCACTCATAACAGCTATGAAGTAAAATTTAAATATTATTTAGTGCATATAACATGATCTCTGTAATTTAAAATTTAAGACTGAAAGATTTATTTCTTAGAAACACAATAGGCAGCATAAAAGTTATCAACATTAATCACCAGCTGCACTTAATCCACTGAATACAACACAAAAATCTGTTGATTGGAAATGAAGCAACTTTTTCGTCTCAGAAATCTGCATACTCTTAAAGAGGGCCAGAGAGACCATGACCCCCCCCCTGATTTTCAACAAGCTTTGTGAAAGCACCCTTAGCAGACCCAAGGGTGCCTTTTCCAACTAACAAAATTGGAGTGGCCATGTGTACCATTTCTGACCAGTTCTGATGTGACATCCCCTGCTACACCAACAACCAACCTTAATTGAATATAATGCAGGCACAATGGTAATACCTATTTCAGGAGGCCACTGACGCAAATCACTGTCCTTTTGGTGTGGCCCACCTAGTGTGGTAGTGATGAAGGCCAGCTCTTGCTCATTGAGTCCCAAAGAATCCACAAGTGGGAATATTTCGGCTGCTATCAGCTGAAGAAAATCAGTTCTGACCATGCTTGCAAGCTCCAAATGAATAGGTGTGTTTTGACTCAAAGACAGCAAATGCTTTGCGAGTTCCCGGATTCGCCTACTTCTGAACTCTTCTCCTTCACTTTCAAGCAAATGAAGGCCAGAAATAACAATCAAGTCTGGCTTGAAGGAAATCAGGCTACCTAAAAAATTCAGGAAAAATTCAAAACAATACTGATCTACTTCATTTAAGCCATGTAACAAAATTCATACAGGAAGCAAGAGAGGAAGATAGAGAAAAGAGCTTGCAATCAAGTCAGTTTTGCATAAAAAAAGATGCAGAGCAAAATAATATTTAAATACTATTGCCAGTGATCCCACCTTCGCCAAAAGAAAACAGCAAAGGAAAGTGAAGCCAAAAAAGTGAATAAAACATACTGAAAAAAGGCTCCATGGACATCATCCGGGCATTTGGTACATCCCTGGTCAAAATGAATCGATTAGAGCACTTGGAAACTTCGCCACCCCATTCATCACCATCCCTGTATTCTAATATGATGTGGTACTGGTCCACTTTCTGTAAAACTGAGTTTGGAACATGAATCCTCTTGTCTAGCAATTCAGAAAGACGTGGACCCACTGGACCACCAAGTAAGACCTAGAAAATCCAGTTAAGAAAATAAGCTACATAAGCTATAGTGAATGTTGATGTACACAACAGTTAACAAAGCAATGACAAAATACATAACAAACAATAGACAATAAATAAAATCAGAGACAGAAAAGACTACAAAGAGATAAATTTTCACAAATAGGAATTGTGAAATTGAGATGAAAAATAATAATTCTAGACTCACTGTACTGTTTGGACTGGAGTATAGCATTTTCAAACCCATCAAAGCGGAATTGCCACCAACTGAGTACTGTTTATAAAAATAAAATCTAAAATTCAATTTCTAAGAAAATTATTGTCAACAGTGAAGTGCCTACTTAATTAAGTAACAAAAGCTTCTAGGAAAAAATTGCCTCATAATCTATAACAGCTTAAAATGTTAATACAATGAATGCTTGATTAAATAACTTTTAATAAGGCATTCAACATCAAATCAGACTTATTTGATGTCTTAAGGTAGGCTGTGACACATTTGATGAGAGATACCTATGACCTAAAATTCAATGGAAATACATGGTCAAATACCATATGCTAAATCCAAACATTTCTTGTAATTAAGTAGGTATCTAAGGCAAATGCAATAATGAAACGTTTTAACAAGGCCATTATGGTGGATGATGCATCATTGATTGATGGGTTCTTTGCAGAGCATTTCATATAGACTAGGATATGACACAACATATTTACATAAATTTCAACAACACAGAACAAAGAACTTGTGAGTAAGAACAAAAAGGTGATCAAACCTTTGCATTTTGAAGCGAAATGGATGCTTTAAGCAACTGATCAAACAATGCTTCAGATGCAATAAATCTTTCTGCAGCAGCACATTTTTTAAAATGGTGTAAAAAACATTCATCCAGCTGTTTTTCAGTTTCAATCACTTCATGATCTTGCGAGCTTAAACCAGGTCTGATTCCGGCTTCTTTGAAAACATTGATCGCTGAAACTATCACATCAACATTTGCATTGACACTAGAAAACAAATGTTTTGATCCTATAGAATCTGAGCTGAGCTTAGTTTTGTCCCGAAACGATTCAAAACAAACAATAAGATAAATCACATTGGTAAATTTTGATGCAAAGAACAAAACTGACATTTTTTACTTTCAGATAATTTTTTCTGTCATAGGTAAACAAGCTGGGTTCTTCCAGTGGTAATAGCTTAATTTACATATTTAATAAGCACCATTACAAATAGCAATCTATATGTACCAAGCTTAAATAAATACTTGCAAAGAGAGCCCTGGTTAAGTAAAGAGCATGAAGAACATTACTTTTCCTCGCAATTTTGACAGGAGAAAAACGAGATGGACTTCGCGCCATTTCACCACTCACCCCACGGCAACTTTCGCAAAATTTGTTGAGGCATTCTCTGTGGCCAAGTCAAGACCAAGCAAGGCATCATCTTCACGGGAATGCCAATATTTTCTAATTTTCTCTTTGTTTGTTAATGCTAACAGGGCAAGGAGCGTAGCAATAATAAAATGCTCCAGAAAGGATGCCATCTTGAAAAACAGAAATGGCAGTCTCGGTATCACGACGAGGGCTCTCTTTATTTTCTAAAGTTACCAGTAGTCTCCAATATTTTTTTAAATGCTTTGTGTAGAAAATTTCAGTGAATGCTATTTACTAAACGGCTAGGTTTTCACAATAACCACATTGTTTGCCTCTTTCGCACACAGCATGTCTCAAAGAATATACACGGCTATGAGGATAAAAGGCAAAGAATTTTGCAATAACGAGGGCAAATTAAAACAAAATATGCTTCAATTTGATTAGCTAGAGGTCATTTGATTTTCTCATTTAAATTAAAAAACATACATCTCTTCTAAAGTACTCCTACTATAAGTATCAAAATGAAAATTAATGAAACTGGAGATAGCTAACAATCGTATAGATCGACGAAAATGTAATCTAATCTAATTCTCCGATCCAGGAAATTTTCAACTTCACATTTGGCAAAAATGGATAAACCCATTTTCAAAAATTAGCTATTCCTCTATAATCCAAAGGAATTTGCTGCTAAAGTGAAAAAAATTTCAACTACGGTCAGGGTTAGATGTAAAGAAAAATCTAAATATTCAAAATAAAGTAAATATATATTCGCGACCGAACGGTGTAAACATGATTTTTCAGTTTAAATTAATTCAAAGATGAATATTTCAATTCTGAAGTTTATTCTTGTGAACGATCCGTAGATAGCGAGATACAAAATTAATTACATCAACCTGGATCCGAGGATAGAAATATTCGAAGCTAAAACAGGGAATCTGTCATGTTTGCCTTTTTGATAAATTGAATATTGATACGAGGCATTAAACATTAACAGTCTTCTTCATCTATTATTTCCGAGTCATAAACAGTCTCATTTAATTATTTACTAGCTATGACAGAATTATGGTTTCTTATTCATTCGCAAAGTTATATTGTTTGCACTAAATTTCTAAGTCTATCAATGCAATTAAGATTAAAATTTCGAGACAACGAATGTCGTTATTTTTATGCCGCAAAGAATCACAATTATATTGGTCAACACGAAACAACGTTGTATAGTGTTCAGAGTGATGAAAATTGAGGTGATCAAAAACACTGAATGTTCTGGGTGCAACTAAATTGGCAATTCCTTTCATCCTAATCACGATCGCTAATAAAACTTCAAATATGACAGAAATGAAAAACAATTGATTAACTAAATATAATAAGAAATTAAAGCCAGTTTTGATGAGCACTAGACCTATATACACAACACAAAACACATACAGCCGTCAGAGTATCAGCAAAAATGTAGGACATATTGTACGAAAATTAAGGTTTATATGACAGGTAGTGTAGAAGGAATGATGTAACAGGGCTATCGTTAATCCAAATTTGATTGCCGTAAAAAACTTCCTTAGCCTTCGTCAATGTTCACAATTGAAAGAAAAATTTGACTTTAACAGGTTCCACAGCTTCAAGACTATCTAATGCAATACTAGATGCGTGAATTGTATCAAGAAGCATACGGATGTGCTGCATGATACAATTTATTTATCCTTTTCTCTACGGTAACTTGAAAAAAACCAAGATTAGCTTTGGCTTATACTCTCAAAATTTTTAAAGGACGACATGCTTGTTAGCTCGATGGAGAATTTAGCATTATCAGTTAAATCATCATCCACGAATTGGATGTTGAGACCGTAACAGACAAAGCGCTAACAAATTGGATGTTGAAAGGAAATCTGAATCGCCTGTTGACGAAGGTCGCCACCATACACTGGTTCGCGTTAAGAACAGCATCACATACATTGCTCTCTACAAAATAAACATCTTACCAAAACACAGTCGACTCTATGCAGCAAACCCTACCAAACCCAAATGTATTCCAAAATTGGGCATTCTAAGCTCGGGCTAAAATCACCCAGACATGCATACTGCATACATTTGACGTTATGGCTAATTCTCTTTCTACTTGCTTTAATACAAATTAACTGTAAACTACTTGGCAAATAGCGGACTCTGGCGAACTTCAAGCAAATCTAGAAGGGAAAAAATCGCATAATAATATTCGACCAAGATCTTTTGAGAGAGATTAAGGGTCGTTTGTTCTAACTCAATACCAGTTTTGATGTGGACAGTATTTGACGTTCAAAGTGTTTAATTTGTACTGGTTTTAAAGACAAAAGTAGCAGTGCTTCTGAAGATTTAGTGGTACATGAAATAAAAAGAACACTAAATTATTAACCTGTTTACTTCAACAATACCTCAATTCCCAAAAATAAAGACCTGTCACTTTAATAACAAACATATTCGAAAGCAATAGGAAGCAAACTAGAACTAAGAACAATTTTGCTAAAAAGTTTGATTTTCTTATTTTGGAATTCTATAAAATGGAGGGTTATTAATCAAATTAAGAAGTGGGTAGGCCACTGACATATACCACACCACAAAAAAGGAAATCAAACTATAAAGATCCTTGCAACGTCCAATTTGTAAGCATTTCATTTATAGCATTTTGAGTAGCATGACAAGAAAAAAACTCTTATATGCAAACGACAGTTTAAGACTTTTCATTTGCCTTGAATTAAAAATGTTCAGCACTAGCGGCCTATTTATTTACACTTCAACAGAAATCTGGTATATTTCCCAGCATGATTGGCTTTTGCGATAAATACATCAAATGCATAGGCCCTTCCATTTACTGGTAAATGCAATCATAATTTAAAATGACGAACTCTTAGAATTATGACTAATTCATCGATGCAAACATTGACACAATCAAAGTCCTTAAGCTACGAAAACCAGAAATTAAAGGTTGGGTGTATACCTTTCATGATTCGGCTCCAAGGGAGATTTACATACGTTAATTGCGTGCTCAATAGATTGCATGTCTTTTTTCTAAAGAATGAAACATTGAATGGAAATTGTTGTAAGCAACAAAGTGAAAAACATTATTGCAAAAAAACATATGCCCAACAGTTAAAATAATTATTGAAGAAAAGCATAAAAGAGCGTCAAGCCTACACCAACACTGAATATTCAACATGCCTATTGCAAATAAAATAAATTAATTGAATTTTCATAAGGGGTAATTCTTTTAATCTTGGATAATCACTCAAAAGCATTAGTTACATTATCACTCAATTCAATAAATGCCAGCGTGCACCTAATAATTAAAAGTAGCAAATCCTCTTTTTTGTTACTCAGAATGGATAGTAGGCATTAATAATTTGATATTTACATACAACTATAAAGTTATCTTAAACTGATGTGAACATTTTCGTACAATTTCAATGGCAAGGGATAATGAACCTACCTATGTCCGGTCCATTTAAACGCACCTAACGCAGCGCCTGAAAAAAGAAAAACAATCAATAAACAGATACTTTTCAGCCTTGGGTGTTACAGCAAAAAGGCAGGAGAGCAACAAAGAGTATGATTTGCTAAAGAAAAAAGGACAGCAAAGACATGAGTATGAATAAAAATAACATGAAAGGCAGAGTAAAAAGGCTGAAAGGCAGAGCAAATGAGTGATTGGTAGCTGGAGCCAGGAAAATACAGATACCTACCACCATGGCCTGCATTAACCTTGTGATGCCCACATCTGGAACAAATTGAATTTCTTCCTGAATTACTTCCACTATCGGATCCTTTGCATTGGCAACTATGGATGAATGTGTAGAATCAATCAATCAGTGGCGCACAAGCCTAGGTCATCGAATATAAGAATCAATGAATCACAAATCACAGATCTAGAAATCACAATGTAGCTTTTACAACCGCAGCAATAATAAGATAATATGGTTGGAAATCAAGCTATCAGTGATCGATCAGATATCAGAGACCAGGTCGAATACATAAACACCCCTTGAGGCTCGATGTTAATGATAAAATCACCATGCGACAACGCGATTAACAGGAAATGGCAGCAGTACGTACGAATGCCCTGCAGCACCGTTAAGTTGATCATTCTCGTCCGGCTTGTACTGTCGGATGGCCATCTCTGCAAAGCCCTTTCCATGAGGTCCCTTCATCTTTATAAACTCTGTGTGGTCTTGATCGTTGGAAAGCCAGCCAAGGGACATTTTTTGGGCCATCTTCATCCCAAAGCTACCCTACGTGTGACAAAACAGACCATGAAGTGTCCTTATAGTGAAAAGGTTACTTTTTTAAAAATTTGATTCAAAGTAAACTACGTTTGTTTATAACATAGAGACCATAGTATAATGTAGAGCAAATGGAATGTCATTTGCCGTTGAGTGCCAATTAAGTCTCTTCGTACCGTCATCTTAAAAACAGCATAATCGTTTAAATTCCCAGTAATTAAGGTTTTGCTTATTGAACTCATGCTATAGCAATAACCTTTGCCCTTTGACCTTTTCTGCATGCCTTGGTACACAAATGGCTTTATGAAGATATCATGAGCAAATTTAAAAGAAAGAAAAAATTGCAACGAAAAATTATAGGGCCACAATACCTTGCTGTCGTAAACTTTCTTAAGAGCTTCATAAGCAACGGAGCCTAGGAATATTACAGCCTTGCTTCCATTTTCCTACGGTTACAACGTAAAGTAACTGTAAAATAATATAACATGATAAATATGATATAATATCAATTTAATATAATATAATATTATCTAATATAATATTATATACCATAATATAATATAATATAATATAATATAATATAATATAATATAATATAATATAATATAATATAATATAATATAATATACCATAATATAATATAACATAATATAATATAATATAATATAATATAATATAATATAATATAATATAATGTAATATAATATAATATAATATAATAAACAGCTTTAGATAAAACAATGCAGTACAAAATGAAATGATAAAACATTACAAAATATACATTGAAACATTTTTCGATTATTACAAAGTAGAATTCCGAAAACATAACGAGTAAACTGGATATCAATATTTCTCAAACGACAGATCTGAGAAGAGATTCACAGTAGGTATGGGTTCAATGCAAAATTTTGTCAAGTAACAAATAAAATTACCTTGTGCTTGGCAACTAGTTCCACACAAGCCATTTCATCTTCTCCAACGCACAGTGATCCAAAAACCTGCCAAAGTTTATATCTTGGATGAGTTCACAAAAACGAGTGTCTATCGGGTCATTTCATGCAAAAAGGGACTAAATCAGAGCTAAATATTTTTGCAGGAAGGATCTCTTTTTAGTTCTGCTTCCAATACAGAGAAAAAACATGCTTCTTAGGAATAAATGTTTGATAGACATAGGTGAAAAATAAGTTAGAGTGTAAATCAGTTAATCAAACAAGGCACTGCTATTGTCAATCAGTCAATCAAAAAAGCCACTGCTATTGTCAGTCAGTCAATCAAAAAAGCCACTGCTATTGTCAATCAGTCAATCAAAAAAGCCACTGCTATTGTCAATCAGTCAATCAAAAAAGCCACTGCTATTGTCAGTCAGTCAATCAAAAAAGCCACTGCTATTGTCAGTCAGTCAATCAAACATGCCACTGCTATTGTCAATCTGTCAATCAAAAAAGCCACTGCTATTGTCAGTCAGTCAATCAAACATGCCACTGCTATTGTCAATCAGTCAATCACAATCATGACACGAGTTTAAAGCCCAACCTAATCATACCTGATCATACGTATCAATCATGAAGAACAAATTCGGGTACGACTGACTTGACTCTTCACCCTTGCTGTCCATCCTAGGAGAAGCGAAGCGTTCGCTGTGACTGACTCAACAAACAAGGTAAAAAGCAGACAAATACAAATGCAAGAGGCAATCTGTTCCGTAATGGGTACTAGAGGTTGATTGGTGGAAGCTGGGCCTAAGGAGATATAAAGTCTATGAAGCCTTTGAAGTCTCAACTTCATTTACGATTTTCGCATATACATCTGATCTCGGACTTAAGGCCTAAATTGAAAGTCATGAGTAGGGACCTATGTTGATGGGAAATTGTGACGTCACAGGAAAACTGACGGCATCAGGGGGCACTGTTAACAAAATTTTCCACTTTTCTCATTTGGGCACCTATTTTGACAAAGACACTTTCGGGTCAGTTATCAGGGGTGCAGTTGAAAAGGGGTAGTCCAGAGTTGGTAGATTTGGCGTATTTTGCTGAGAGTGAAGCAAGAAGGGACTGGATCAAGGTGCACTTGAAAACATACACTTCCAGTAGCTTTTCAACTTTTATAGAAAACAACAACAACAAACAGCAACAACAACGGTTACAAACCTTCGTGCATGCGGCGATGCATATATTTTCTGAAATGTAGAGGATTTACTAGATAAATTTCATTGGCAAATAACATTATAAGATAACAACACGTTATAAAGGTGACAACTTGCTGTCTTCAGAACCCCAAAATAAGCTAGGAGCCCGTAACAACTAGGGGTCAATGGCTTTATTAGGGGTTTAACAAATTTCAATTACCCGGGGAAGACAAGAATCTATCCTACGTATTCTGTTACCCCACAAACTAGGAGCTAGGGTCATAAGGAGCAGATGCCACCACTTTCTAATATTTGAGACCTATTTTATAAATGCCCGGTGCGTCCTTGGTTTCCCACCTGAGAGGGCCGTCATCTTTGTCATTTAAAGACCTGGTACATATGTTAGCCCCGTTGGTGTGACAACGTTGGAACAGACAACGACCGTTTGGACCACCAATCCACAGGCCTAGCTACTGGGCAAAAATTTGTCTACTGGATTATGACGTAACAGGGTCCAGCTTGTTGCACTGACCAAAACAGAACAAACTTTGCTTTAGAGCGTTATTGAGTTATGGCGCAAAGCACGTGACGTGGTTTGCAGATTTCTGAATTCGCATTTGTACGGATCACCAAACGAGAGACAAAACTGTGGCCTACTTCCGCAATGAGAGCCCCCCGTCCTACAGATATCCCAAAGCAGTTGCAGTTTGAAGGAAGGAAGGCCGCTTAGATCAACATCAGCCTCCAGCAATGGACGCGGCTTCCATGCTAGCATGCAACATTTTGAGCACAATCGTTGTTGTGTGTGCTATCGTATTCAACGCCTGCGGAATCTACATTTTGAAGGCCGCAAAAGTCGGTCGGTCCAATCAGGTTCTCATCATTATCAACCTCAGTATCGCCGACATACTGAATTCACTCGGTTTCATTTGCCAAATAACTGTCGATTTTTCCGGACATGGAACTCTGGACAGTAAAAAGGGACTCATCGTCTGGATGGTCCGGGCGGTTATTTACCATCCGTGGTATACGATGTTTTATTTACTGACACTTGACCGGTTTCTTGCCTGTAATTTCCCATTCAAATACCGGTCGTTATCGGGAAAGAATTCGATGCGGAATCTTCTCATTGCTCTCTGGATTTTGGGACTAATTCCTGCTCCAGTTTACTGCTTTTTGGATATGGAGAAAATACGGGTATTTTACGACAAGTTCGTCTGGGTCGCATTCGACGTAATTTTTGTCGTTTTATTTGTCGTAACATACAGCTCCATATTCTATCGCAAAAGGCGGAGCAACCTTCAGTTTCGGCACAAGGATACGAACGACGATAACCATCGATTTTTTGTTGTTACGACAGTCATTCTAATAGGTTTCGTTTTCTTTGCGATCATTCCCGACCTGGCGATGTCGATACTACAATCTTACGACGAGCAGAAAAGCGTCGAAGCACATCCAGTTTTCGAGTTATGGTGGAATATGAACATGCTCATTGACCCATTCATATACGTTTTTCTCCAGCCCAAATTTCGCAAACTAGCTTTTCAGAAAATTCGCACTTTGTGTCTAATGAGAAGGGGCCGAAATCGGTCGTTCGCGACGGATACGGGCAACGGGACAGCGAGCACAAATGCCGAAATAGCCCCGAAACCAGATGAACTGCCTGTGGGCCACTACGTTTCGGCTGCGACATACTTCAAGAAGCCACTGAGTTTCGACAACGCCCTCGTAACGACGCCCTCGTAACGACGCCCTCGTAACGACGCCCTCGTAACGACGCCCTCGTAACACCGCCTTCGTAACTACACTGCACGACAAGTTCCTAACTTGAATTTCAAAGTTTTACAGTTTATATGGCGTGTGATGGTTGATTTGGTAGAGGTCGGAAGCAAGAGGCCGCACTACATGCACGAAAGTGCGGCTTCGTAACGCAGAATTTCAGCACTGAACTTCACAAAAGTGTTCTAAACAGTTGAAAAAGACCCTCACAATGATATCTGTTTTGAAAGCACGAATGAGTGGATTTTGGGCACTTTTTAAAAATTCCTTCTTGTCTCACTGTTACACAATTATGCATTAATTAATTGAAAAAAATTCTGATTGACTTTTTCTGGTATGACGATAGAGGTCTGTTTGCCAAAGTGTGATAGTGATTCAGTTGATTGTAATGCGCTCGAAATCATTCCCCATTTAGCACCTTTATATATTTTTGATTATAAAAACAAATAAATTTTCGTTTGACGCTACCCCCTTCCAGCTGTGGTGGTTAATCAGCCATGACGTGAAAAACCAAGTTGAAAAAGATCTGCTTTGACAAGCTGGGCAACATAATCCGCTTGCTTTTAGACAATGAAACCGGACGCCAGTATTACGACCTTTGATATTATTTGTTTCCAAGAACTAAAGCACTGCCATCTCATCCAAAAGGAAGGGTTAAAATGAAAACATGGCAGATATGCTTCCATATGACAATAAATGCGCATAATGAACAGAAGGTAGAGTTGTCTTTTTAGACATCTCAGTGGGTCTTTTCATTGTCTGTTTTCTGCTTAAAGGCGATTTGATGAATTTGAACTTGAACTTAGACCAACTCAAGGCATAACTTGATAAATTTAGTTTGCTTCCTCCTCACCAAGAAAAATGTAGAACTGATCATTAATTTTGAACATTTTAGTAAATGTCAAAAATTTTCCTGACAATGAGCAGATATAATCTCCCTGTCACCATATCAAAGCTACAGCAAAACAAATAATGGCTAAAATTATACAAAAGAATAAATATTATTTGTTGAACACTGGGTATCACATTTCATGGATGGCAAATTGTATCCAACCGCAAAATGGTGGCACAGGGGGGAAGGGTTGGCAACCAAAGGACATGCCTCTTGGCTCTCTCCGTTTCTAATTCATTCACATTCCGAGAAAGAAATTGGAGGAATATTTTAGGATTTTATAGTTAGATGTCTTTTGCACACATAAAATGTAGGCTTTCAAAGAAAGAACATCTAAAGGAATCATATCTCTTTATGCCTTGATACCCTTTTGCCTTGAATGCCAACAGAAGCTGTAAAATTGCATTTGAGATTTGCAATACTGTGTTGGTTCAATAAAAAGTAGCTTTAAGGAATACAAACCACAGATGCCTTTTTCACAACTTTCATGTCATTGTTGGGAAGCCTGGTACAAATAGCACAAGTCAGCTCGTATTCCATCTGCAAAAATGAAGCATTAGGACATGTTTTAAAATATGAAATGATGTCTCCAGACTTTCAACAAAAGGGGAGCAGTGTCAATGTCCTGAAATCTAGCATTGAAACTTCTATGTCTACCTTGTACGTTGATAATATTTTCAAATTCAAGCCCAATATAATGAGATTGAGGAAAAAACAAAAAAATTTTGAGCAAGATTTATTACCTATTCTATAAAAATACTTCTAGTCCTCATTGAAGCAGAAAAGAAATCAAAATCCCATTTGAGAACTTGGGAAGTTACATAAAACAAGTACTAGTCACATAAAACAACTGCTTTTTTAACAATTTGAAGCAAATACCAGATAAAGATTCAAGGAACAAAGAGAATAGAGCCAGGTCTCACATGATGCATGATCAAATTTAGATAGACTGTCTCCTCCCAATTAATATGTGGATCCCCCAATCTGTAAATAAAAAGAGAAGATAAGGTAAAACAAATTACTCTTCCTTACATTCAAGGCCTTTTGTGTAGAAAGGACATTTTTATTGTAGTGGGGTTCTCATTATGACAATGTGTTTTATTAGAGGGTGGTGATAATAAATTCACTATGACTCTAAAATCAAATTTGACAACATTATTGTCTTCAGCAACCAAGAGCCAGGAAAACATTACGGTCGCACAGTCACTGACCAAAGGAAGGTCCCAAAAAACCATAGCCACACCCACTTTTTACTGTTTTGTGAGGAAGGATTGCCTTCTCGGATGTCTGGAGGAAGTTAAACAGCTTTGCTGGACTCTGCATCAACCATAATCTAGTAGTATCAAATAGTTTGACAAACATTCCAAAATCATTTCAAAAATGCTTACCCAGGATTACTCTTGGATCCTGTTCTAAACACAAAAATCTAGTGAGGGAGGAAAAGGGAAGTTGGTGAGGCAAAAGCAAAGCAGGGTAGAAAAATTCTATCATATTGACAAATGTTCTCTCTTTCACCATTAAAAAGTTTCAAGACAAGTTTTACCAGTGAAGGCAGAGACCTATTATGTCTCTTGGATTATACTTAGGTCAGATTCAAGATAGTCTCTAGACAAACACCCTTAAAGCATTGGCATCAAAACCTTTCCAAAATATCCTGTGCCCCTTCTCTTGTAATACAATCAAGTGTATAGTAATTGGAAATAATGTGACTTGTCAATTATAATAAAGTATATATTGTTTAAAAGCTTAAATCCAAGGTTTCAAACTGGTGCCCAGGACCAATGCAGACCAGCAAGAAGCATTATTGAAGATCTGCACTTTGCCTGAGCAAGGTTGTTGGGGACCCCAATAAATTTCAGCCACCAATTCAGAGTACCCCTTCTCTATAAGGACAAGCAAACTGAAATCAAACAAGATTCATGATTTTGTGTGTTGTTTTTTATGAGTTCCTTGGCAAATATAATTGGGGAAGGGGGAAGCAAAGATTTGCAGGATGCACAATATAGCAACAAGCAATAGATGATACCAATTATCAATCTATTCCTTCTAATTCACTGCTTATCTGCTTCAACAGAAAGCAACACAATGAATAGAATATACCTTTAGTGAACTTTGATTATGGTAAATATCCTCACAACATGTTATTAACGTTGAAAAGAAAAAGCTGATTTGGATTCAATTTGACAAACCTGGTCACCAGTTTTCCTTGGATTACATTTAACATAGAAAAGCATATCATCTTCTTCATTATGAGGTGCAGTCTCTTCCTCTTGGTCTAACAACATAAAATATTCCCCAAACAATGCAGTCCACACAGATTCTTTAACCACAATGATGAAACCATCTACAAATCAGAGTGAGAAGAAAATAATTTGATTGATGACTTTTCATTTTTGAAGATGATTTGGAAGGTTTCATCCTCTGAATGGTTTTACTCGCTAATGTTGCACTTCTTTTGTAAATAAGTGTGTAAATATTTCATGTCAAGACAATTTTATCAGGTCCAGTTTAAATAGGTTTATCTTGCTAAAGAACAAGCTTAGAATGTGGCAAGCGAGACTAGCTTACCCTTATGGGTTGCAGCATCATTTTGAAAGCTCATGGAATTTGAATATTGCATGTGAATGGCATTGGTGTCAGTTACATAGTCTACAAAACTGACTGAGTGGAAAAGAATATTGCATACTAGAAAACGCAATAAAAAACTGGTGTTATGGGGGAAAAGTGTTTTAGGTACATTGGGTGGAACCAGTTTCCAATTTTACATCAAATGGTCACATGATCAATTCTGACTGCCCAAAATCTTCCTGTGCAACCTTAACGTATTGTTTATACTCTTACTGCACCTCTAGTACCTTATTGCTTCACGGTCTTTTTTCTTTATTTCCATTGTGTGCAAATTGCAACATGCACACAATTCTCCAACATGTTTTTAAAGAAAATAACTGATCAAGCACAAGTCCAAGCTAATTGAACGCAAATCCAAACTCTTGAAAACTCTCCAACGACAGGGAAGAGTGTTGACACTAAAATTGCAAAATTGTAATTTATATAGGCTTCTGGTGTACAAAACAAAACTAGCAAATGATCAACCACACAACATCAACCGCGAAAGGAGAACGTTTCTGTGGAGATAAGAGAAGGCATATCAGCCAGTATTTACATCGAATAACTTGCCTTCGTTCATTGAGCTATGAGACCTTCTCCTTTCTTGTTGCTTTATATAGTCCTGTAAAACAGTCAGAAGGTCTTTTCTCCCTCCAGCTTCGTGGACAAGGCCAGCAGCGGCCATTTCTGTAACGGGAAGGAACTCCACTGCTACTCCATGTAAAACCAATGAATGAACTCATTGTGTGGGAAAAATACTTAGTAATTATGGGATTTTCAAAACAACGAAAAGCCTTGTTCTCTGAATTAAAAAGCTTGCTCCAAAAAGATCAAGAAAAATGAAATTAGAATAGTTTTCTTGGTAGAAAGAAAAAACATCTTACAGCATAAGTCGCTTTATCATTCAGCGCTTTACATAACATTATTCAACCGTTTGAGCTGTTGCAAGCCACAGCTTCTTGCTAAAAATTGCGAGTCGAATTTTTATATTAATCCACCCCATCCCCAAAATCACCTCTAATTTTGCAATGTCCCCCATTTCTTGACACGCTCACTCGCCTTTAATTGCAGGTAAGCTTGAATCTAGAGAATCTCTGGCGAATCGAGAGAATAAATAGCATTTGGTGGGCCGATGAATTAACTTTTTCGAACAGTAAAAGTTCGTCTTAAAACGTGGCCTGGTTCAAAAGTCGTTCTGAAAATCTCTTGCAATCTTCACCTTATCATTTGGGGCACCTCATGTTTTACAAAATTAATGAGAATTTGGGTGGTGTAAACCCAATGTGTCCGTTTGTTATAATAGAATATAATACAAAGCGTTAAATCAGAGAAGAGACAAAAAGAAGACGAAAAGGCCGGTGATTGAATATTGCTCTATTTGTCTACAAACAACCAATCTAAAAGCTGCTCATGCTTTTTTGAGATTCATATCTTAAATAACTTCTTTCAGAAAGTCTTATTACCCTTTCACCAAAAGGAGATACTGAATTTTGTTACTAATTATGATCAATAATTCAAGTTGAAGGCGCTCAGAGAGAATTAAAGTCAAATTGAATGCAAGGAGACTGCAAAGTAAGCATAAAGAAGCAAGGAGGGGGCAGAATGGGGTAAAAAGGGAGAGACAATGCTAAACTTCTGAATCTTTGAATGGTGTTTGTTTATGGACTACGTGAATATAAATACAATAAGTAAACTTGGCTTCTTGAAAAGTTGCTGTTATTTATACTACTTTAACTACAAAGAAAGCATAGAGCAAATGTGTTTTTATGGAGAGCCCTCCTCGTCCTTGCTCGGCTTTAGGGTCACGAGAAATCTGATCGATAAATGACAGCAAGTTGCCCAGGCAACGCTTGCACAATCACCTTCCATGGTTGTTCTGGGTAGTAGACTAGAAAACAGAGAAATATAAGGTAACTCATGAATACATCAGTTTAAAATAAGTAAACAAAACTAAATTTGGAGCTCTAAAATGAAACGAAGGAATCTTTGCTAAGTGGCTGTTGAACAACATAAGACTGAAGGGTTAAGGATGAGGGGGGAAAAGAAACATATACCACACACTAACGATTGACAACCAAAAACCCTCTGTTTCTTTTCCTTGCACCCCCTTCAATTCGTACACATAAGCATTGGAACCACAACTTTATACTAAGACAAACAACTCTTAACCCGATTCTTGCCAACACACGATCAAAACGTATATCGATAGCATTTCAACTTTCCAGCAGTTTCTTTGCTTCCTTGGCCACATATATAAAGGTCGTTTTTGCCATCAAAAGGGAGACGTTTCAAAGGCACAAAAGAGTACGGAACCGAAAGAAATGAATGATTTCTGGTGAAACATTCGTCCTAAAATCAAGCAATCGTACTATTTTGTTATTATACACAGTCATTAGCATTAAAAGTGGGCTGTACTAATACGTCAGGATTCGGAGCAACAACAAACTTCAAACTTACACGCGTCACCCGTCTGCAATGCGAACTCCTCGGTCCCCGTGCAGTTCTTTCGACACGCATCGAAGGGGGTCAAGGTGACAAGGGAAGATCCAGATGTTTGGGCTATGATGCAATTGGATGTCCCACATGGTGGCTGAAAAACCAGACAGGTGGTCATTTGAAATCGAAGGCCCGACAGGGACAGCTTATGTGCCAAACTAATAACGGTTAGATTATACAGCACTTGGGTACAAGGAAGAGAACATAATTGTGGCATTATCAAAACTCACCAGTTCAAGTTTTTGCGGTGACTCTGGATGCACAAAGAACATGTGTTTCTCAAGATAAATCTCAGACATCGAGGGTACAAGAGATGGTCTTTTGAACAGTTGTCGAAATGCACGTGTGCCCTCTATACGACAATTCTTCCTGGAATTTGCACACAGACATTGAGTGAATTTAAATACAAAGTATTGTAAGTAATTTTGCAAATAAAATATCAGGTGTAGCTCAAAGAAGATAATAGACATTAAGCCATTAGAATTCTGTGCAAATTACATCCTAGAACTTTTAGGATCAATTAAGTTAAAATAACTGTGACATCTTGGCCTATTAGCTCCTTGTTTCATCTACAGAGAACTTGGCACAAAAATGGCCAAAGCCTGCTGGGTGACAGGCATGGCAGTTGTATCACCGCCCAGCCTAGAAATTCAAGATTCAAGATGGAAAAAAACTTGTTGATCATCAATTGTAAAGCCAAATTCCATTTATAACTCAATACAAAAGTATTGTCACATGTCATGAAAGATTACATAAGATTACAAATGATACTGAATATGAGAAAAGCCTCAAAGATTATTATAGTTAATATCAAACACTTTAAACAGCTTATAGGACTATTGTAAACATCTTTAACCTTTTATTTCATTGAAAAGTTATATCAGAAAATTGTATTTAGCTTGATTTGACTTATTATTTTTAACAGGACACACATTGATAACAGGGATAATTCATTGAAGTGTTTTATCCTGTATAAACATTCATATTGTTATCTTTGTTGATGGGAATTGCATAACACATAGAGATATCCATGTGTGACAGGCCTTTATTGCAGGAAACACAATACTCCTCTGCTTTGATTTGTATAATCTCTTTTGTACATTCTTAGGAGCTGCAAGACTGGCCCCCTTTTTGCTGGATAGACCCCCTGTCATTTTTTTGATAAATAGGACACATCAACAGATGAAAGCACCTTAAAGAAATCAGTTTTGCAGTTTAAAAACTCAAAAGCAAGGATCAACCTATATGAATCAATCAAATCAAATTTTCTCTATACTTACCATCCAAATGTCTTCTTGCTGCTTAGCACTTGATCCTCAGTGTTCAGAAAGAAATCTGCAATTGTTTTACTGCCTCCATCACCAAATAACTCACAAGCACTGAAATCCAAGTCCTTCTTATTTTGGTAGTAGAACTCTCTGATAAATGAGTAATTATAATGTTTATTGAATTCCGGCTCGTCTTTTATGATGCTAGGCTCTCCACTAGCCAAAATCTCCTTCACCTCTTTGTCAGATGCAGAAATGGTTGGAACCTCTTGATCAACTTCACAAAGCTCACAATTTGGCTCCTCTGAAAAATAAAGGAAAAATTAGAAAAGACCATCACATTTTCATTGCAATCATAAAAGTGACAACAATGGACCGCTATCATATCAATGGTATGTATTATGCAGACAGCTGTTTACTGTTTGTTGTGACAAAGTGTGTGATGCCATGACAAAAAGGGCTGCTGTTTGGAGCTGTATATGTTTGGATTACATCAAGCAGAATGACTCTTAAGTTGCTACACCTAGCTTCATGCAATAAAAAATCATCAGCCACATTATCAATCATTTACAAATGTCAACTTTACACAAATTTTGGGAAACTGCAACCTGGGAAAGCTTATGGTGAATTTGCTATCTTCAAGGGTGCCTAGAGGCCAAGTAGGTAACAAGAACAAGTGCTCTAAGGGTAATCCACTTTCAGGAATAAACCAGGAAAGAGAGAAAATGTGTAGGTGCAATAGAATATGGCAATTTTTCTGTCTTCCTTTGTCACAAACATATAGTTATTTCCATTGTACTGCAGACAATTTTTGTAGTGGAAGCAACTAAATGATTAATGGCAATAAAAACTCAAATGTTCTCAAACCACCCCTGAGCTTAAAAAGCAGCCAAGAAAAAAGTATGCAGTTGAAACATGCTACCAAGATAATGGGTTCTTAAAAGGGACAGGTTACCCTACCCCACACTTATTTTTTCCATCAAATTGGGGACCAGACTTTACCTTTAAGCAGAGGTTCTGGAATATTAAGTTGAGGGATCATCAATGATTGACAATAGAGGATAGTAAAGTAAACAAGAAAAAGATAGATTAATATAAACAAGAAAAAAAGGGTAATGTAAACAAGAAGAAGAGAGAAAAGTTGGCAATGCATGAAATATATTTTGAAAAACAAGATGTAAAACATTCAGAAAAATTAAACAAAACTTATATGATAAATAAACTGAATTACAATAGACAACAAACCTGATTTATAGAAAGGATTCTGTAACAGGCATTCCCATTTCTGTGCTTTTTTGAGGTCAAAAATTTCATGAAAAGGCAGGCTGACAATTCTCATAAACCTTGCAACTGTGTAAGCAATATTACGCTCATGCATGGTCTTTCTCAAGTGAGTTGACATGTGTGGGTTGTACTGTGCAGCCAAATAAAGGGACACCAGGATTACAATAAATAGCACCATTGCTATGAAGAACCACTTTACTAACTTGATAAGAAACCAAAAAGAAAAAGCAGATGTTGATTCTTTAGCTGTTTCATCCTTCCACTTGAATCCTAGAGATACAAAGCGAAAGTACAAAGTAGCCTCATAACACTTGACTTCAAGATTGAAAAGGTGAAAATATGAATAATTCTGGGTCAAAATTGCCAGAGGGGATTCTGCCCTAGCAGTAAACAGACAGTAAGGGTAGCGGCTATATATCAGAATGACGAGAAGCTAGAAGTAACTTTGATGCAGGATGAGATTAGTTAGCATTAAAAAAATAATGGGTCTGGTAGTGTGTACACAACATTTAGTAAAACATTTCTCCATGTTTCTAAAGATGTCGGTCAAGAAAATTTGCCAACTTTGGCCCTTGCTTCGCTTCAATCTTGGTTGGAGATCTTTCAAATTAAGCGCTTTTTCTTAAAAAGAAGGCAATGCCTTTGCCATGACTTTATCGTAAGCATATTGATAATCGTTTATCGCAAACTGTTTAAATTTCCTTTTAAGAAATATTCCAACAACAAAATAGAAAAAGCCCTACCATTAAAAACTTCAGCAATCTTCTGACTTATTTCTGCTTCAGAATGATCCTTAGCAGCTGTTTCTTTCAGATCTCTAACTCTCTCTCTCAATTTCTTTATTGCAGTTTCCTTCGAAACCTTACTTTCGTTTTGGCATTCCATCTTGATCAAAGATGGGAAAATTTTTATAAGAACAGGCACGACCAATTTACTTCGCCTCCATCTCTTCCTGTTTGAAGTTCGTCTGAACGAGGCAACATAAAAATGGCGCGGTAACTTTTGAAAACAAAGGGCAAATAAAAATTGAGATCTGGAGATCTTAAATTTTATGGATGAAACTGTGGGTTTCAAGCATCACAGATGTAAAGATAACAATATTTGTCATTTCTGATTTTGAACTTACTCTTACGTGCCTTAACTATTTTTTTGATTTTTTCCACCCCTCTTCCCGCTCTTATAAGGATCATTATCACTACTAATTCTTCGATTCTTCTCTAATCTCTCCCCTTCTTATTAGGAACTCCCCCATTCCACACTAAGCATGCCCTTATTGCGACCCCGCGCTTCTTAAATACCCCCCCCCCCCAACTTGTTAACCCATCAACTTGTTAAAGGTAAAAGATTGATTAAAGGTCGACGCTTTCAACAACCAAAAACTGATATAGACATCAAGTACACCATGTTTAGCTATCAAATACAGGCATAAACAAATTTCATAATTAAACTAAAATGTTTACAAACCTCAGAACTTTAAAAGCAGTTTTGAAGCAGCAAACGGCTAACTAGAAGATATTTTTGAAGACAAAAACAGACTTTGCTTTTGGTACCATGGTAAAATTCAATCGTTTTTTAAAAGAAATCGATCAATAGACCTTCGCTATATTTCCCAGCAAAACTGATGTCTATGAAAAGAAACATTAAGCCTAATGTAAACGCTTTTAAAAGAAGTAATATAGCTATACAAATCTAAATCACTCTTCGCCGAATAAACAGAAGTTTATTTATCTACGAAAAACAGGTTTAAAGCGATTGTTCAAGATGCAGGCAAAATATAACACCATTAGTGACTTTTCTCGGAAAAAATAAAAGAATCATAAAAGGCGACTAGTTTTGGATTAGGGGTTTAACCTGGAAATAGAGGCAATGTAGCTTTAAAAGATATATTCTGCAAAGGATTAATCAACGACTACGCTTGAGGGGTGAAGGAAGCTTTTCCGGTGAAAAAACGCAATCTGCAAGACATGCATCTAAAATCCTTACAATTCATAAAATGATTAAAATAAAAGTAAATGTTCACAACATTTCTCGTTGATTGCAATGAGCCTTAACCACAGCCTTTCCAGCCCTCTCAAAAATGCTTTGATTGACGACTCAAAGTCTAATGACGTCACATTAAAAAAGGCCACCGCAGAACTGCATAGTCAACCTCTCTGCAGGCGAAAACAGCTGATAGCAACACAGGCCAAACAAGAGACTCCCAACGACGGCATCATTTTGTCCAGTTACCGATATAAAAAACCGCTGTATCCTCCTCCGCGGTTTCCTCGACCGCCTCCACGTCCTCTTCGCCCCCTGCCGTATCCTCGCCTTGTATTGCCCTGGTTATACCCCTCAGACCAACTAGGTGACTTTGCCGGGGTCCCGTTTCTACGGCTAGGTGGCGTGTATACTTCTGTCGAACCCTTCTTCTTCGCAGTTGGTGAGCCTTCGAATGTGACGGGGGTTATGCCAGCTCGTTTTCGTCTGAAAAGATTTGATGAAGTTGAATCACTCCGAACCCGGGAAATTGAAATAGAGAACTGGATTTAGATAAGGTATATATTTGCAAAGCAACATATATTTGTGCAATATTCTCATATATAGTTACACATCATTGCTCTTTAAAATCAGTTTCAATGCGAAATTCAATCTAACAAAAAGACGAAAACATCTTGCTTACCTTTCCTCGACTGTTTCTGGAATAGCTTGATTCTACAAAATGAAAATTTCATCAGGAAAGTAATTAAAATCTGTTGAATTGTGTGAAAAAGTTCAGAAAAAAACATATCAATATTTTCAATTATCAAATATTATAATTTCCGGGCTAGAAGGGGAAGGAAAGGAAAGAGGAGAAGAGGAGAAGAAGAGGAGAAGAAGAGGAGAAGAAGAGGAGAAGAAGAGGAGAAGAAGAGGAGAAGAAGAGGAGAAGAACAGGAGAAGAAGAGGAGAAGAAGAGGAGAAGAAGAGGAGAAGTAGAGGAGAAGAAGAGGAGAAGAAGAGGAGAAGAAGAGAAGAACAGGAGAAGTAGAGGAGAAGAAGAGGAGAAGAGAAGAAGAAGAGTGGGTAAGTAGCCAAATTCTTACGATAGCTTTTGTCGACACACAAGGGAAAAAATGCTTATGTAAAACTCACCGGAGCCTTCCAGGATGGCGTTATGACGCTTTTGTAAGATGGTGGATTGTGAAACAGATCCTGAAAAGCGAGTGAAGCATTCAAGACGAGACAACTAAAACAGCAAAGCATCGGAGGTATGTGCATATGTATTCTACTCTCGCGTCATTTGAAGGCCATATAGCTGATGCTCAGATTGAATTTTACAGATGGAAATAATGGCATTTTTGTCACCGCTGAATGGAGAACAAACCAATTCTCTAAGCACCTGAGCAAACGAACTCACCCGTATAAGTGCATTGATGTTGTTCGTTGTTTTTAAAGCCAGGCACTTCATCTTGTTTTCTGGCTCCTCCAGTTCCTCCCCTTTCTTTCCTTGCAACGCAACTCGGAGCTGCTTTATGTAGGCTTGCAGCTGTCTTGCGAAGTACTGAAGCCTGAAAGATCCAGAGCTATACTGTTAAACAAGCAGAGCAGATTGAAAGTAGGCAAGACAAGTCAGGAAACCAAGCTTAAAGAGTGTGACATAACCACATGTCCTTGGTCAACATTCTTACCAAAAATGTTGGTTTAGTACCTGTAGGGCCCCTTCTATAAACATTGATACCTAACAGAAAATAAAAAGTGGAGATGGGGTTCATTGTATGGGAGGCAAAACAGAAACCTTATCAACTTCATCGTGCCTGCTTGAAAAGCGGCCTAAGCTTCCACTTCCAACTAAACAAAGGCTACGACCATTCAGAAAGGCTTCCTCTTTTTGCCAGACATTCAAAAGATGTTTGCAAGCATGTCACTAGTTCAGAAGAGGAAATCTTTCATGATGCTGAATTTTTGAAACGGTAATACATTATAGGAACAAACCTTGATCTAAAATCTTTTAATTTTTCAGCAGCTTCTTCTTTTGATAAATATTCCTCATCCTAAAATTATAGATTATTACTTTAGACATATCACTACCAACGAATTAATTTTTATGTGAAAATATTGCCAGAAACATTGAAATGTGAAAATATTGCCAAGTATGAAGCAGTGTTCATTTTGATAAACAAGACTTATCTTTCCTTCCACTTCTTGAGAACTTATAGCTACAGATATGAGACATAAACACCTAGCATTCAGTCTCTTAACTTAAATTTTCCTCATCAGTCATCTATTAAGAAGTACCCAAGTTGTCAGCGGGTTCTTTGAATAAGAAGTACTTTGAATAGCCTCACAAATAGCTGAGCCTCGTCATGAGGACGTGTCTGGCCATATCAGTCACTGGTTATATCGTCCCGTGAGATAAAATGAGACGTAAACACGTATTAAAAGCAACTGGTCATCCTGCAAATGCCATGTATCTCTTCGTGGCAATCAGAGTTCCAGAACAGTTCAGCTTTTTGGTATAGTACTGTGTTGAAACATACCCTTTTTCCAAGTTGGTGAAACGTGAACAAGAAGCACTCGACGTAAGAGAAATTCAGCTTCTGCTCCGCTTCTATATCTTTGTCGTCGGCTGACTCCTTATCCTCCTCCTCATCAATTGGTGGCGCAGGCATGTAGTCCTAGCAACAATAGAATTAGACAAACCATAACCGAACTGATTGCCTGGTTCTTTCATCGGCTATAACAAGGCTATAGCAAGCCACTATCACTCCATTATTAGGGCAGCTGAGCGGCAATTGCAAGGTTCAAAGCCTTAACTTCAAGTACCCAGCTTTTTCCTGTGTGATGGTACACAATTGAAGCTTACAAAAAGTTTCAGTTAAGATTCTAATATTGTTTTGGAGAAAGCCTCAATCGTACAAGGTAAATAGTGTAAGAGAAAGTCGGAAAATCTTTGGAGAATGTTGGTATTCAGCGCCAGTACAATCGCCATTTTAAAGAAAACTATTGATAATTTGGTAAATATAGGGTAAAATTTGTGTTCATTTGTACCCTTCGAAGCGGGTAGTTTATTGATATATTTAGTTCAAGCATTTTTTCCGAGAAATTTTCGCCGTTAAGTTTCTGTGTTTTCCTCAAAATACTTTCGAAAGGCATCAAGATATAGCGAGTGTTATCTATTTGACAAAGTATTTATTCCGTGAAAAACTGGATTAGTCTTCTGGTTGTATTGCTAGCACTGGTGAAGGCAGCAACAGTTTACCACTGGGAATTAATCAAGGATGCAGAAAGGAGGTTGATGATGTTAGTGACAAGATTCTACCAGAATCAAAGGGCAAATACCATCGAACTCATTAAGATAGTGAAAGCTGGGGAAATTGGGGGGAAAAGGGCTTTACTGAAGGCTTAATGTATTATTACAGGGCCTTACCAAACAATTGGGTCAAGACTTGCAAATCACTTGCGAAATGTTATGATCTTAACAAAATCACAAATAGTTCATTTTAATGAGGAAGCGAAAATGTCAAATTCCTTACAAGCAACTTGGTGAAAATCACATCAATCGACTCTTTGGCCTGATCATCGGTGACATGTGGCGAAACTTCGACGAGCAACTTCAACAACTCCAGACGGAAGTCACCCATTTCGGCTGTTTTCGCAATTTCGTTGAGGACGGGCAAAACATTCTTAACCAGATAATCGTAAAACTTCTCTGAAGATGCTCCTTTCTGAAATTAGAAAGAATGAAGATTATATCGTGTGACAGGTTTTCATGGTGTAAGGCCAGTGACAAGTTGGTAAATTCTCAGCGAAAGCCTAGGTCGATACCAATGGCAACTTACCTTGAAAAAGGGCACTGCTTGTCTTGTGCACGTGATCAAACGATCGATCGAGTCCATGTCTGAAGGCTAGATAAAAGAGCAGACATTAGCAGTCACCAAACTTCGGAATGATGTTAATGATTAATTATATGATTAATCAGCATGCTGTGATTTCATTATGCCTGCCTACGCCAGAACTGTTCAATCATAAATCATGATTCATGAATCAGACAGAGATGATTTGACACATGACACATTAATAAGACACTGGAATTTAACAGTCTATATTGTTATGCAATTCTACAAATGTTGAATTGTGACATGTATCATAAAATAGCTTCTTGACACAATTGGAGTGACTTGACTTCCTTTTACGACATATCTCTAAAGAATGATGTCTAACTTGGTGTCTAAATAACAGTGCATGGAGGAATGACATTATTTTTTAAAAGCATCAAAATTCATAAAATGAAATTGAAGCAGGATTGTGGATGGAAGTTAAGGCAGTTTCAGCTTGGACGTTGTATGGAAATTTAAATCACTGTGCCAAGAGACACTTCGTTAGCCGAGAGATTATCATCATTAACTGCCATGGAATAATCAAGGATGTTGTTTACACTTTATAATAATGTTCTTAATAATGTGCGTGATAAAAAGCATCCAGCAAACAACTGGTAGGCCTTTATTTGAATATACTATTGCACAATAATGATGATATAATGCTCAAATGTGACAATGTTTGCCCAAAAAAATCTTTACCAAATAAAGGCCCCAAAATCATCAAAAGAAACTTATCTTTAGAAAAGCCTACCTCAAAACTCTTCTCAAGTTCTGCTTGTTCTGCAATCACATCTGCCAAATTTTGTGGCTGGCTGACTATTGACTTGAGCTTTGAAACAACCCCCATGAACGATTTGAATTCATCACCTGTCACATCACTCATGGTCTGAAATTGGTGAAGTTGAAATATTATATGTACATTGTTGTGAATACATACTACCATGCAAATATTGTATGGTAAGTAATGCAGACTTTAAATGGTCTATTCTTGAGATCTGATTGACGAAATTATTTTATATTTTTTATCAATAAAGCTTATAGAGATTTTTTGGAATACTGTGGTTTCAAATTTCTTCACCAAGTTTTAAATCAAGGCAATAACTTTGCAGCCATCAAGCATTTGTGTCTGACAAAATTGACATTTAGCAGCTCAATAGATATGACACATGATATTGATATTGCATTATCTCAAATTGAGTGGATTTCAAAAAGACATTTCAAATCTATGTATACCTTTTTGATTTCTTCAAATAAGAACATTTCAATTTCAGGGTTTGGATGAAACACTTCCTTTAGCAGGAGCTGGACACTGTAGTTTAAAAACTTAATCGCCTTTTCTCTTACTACATCATCTTCACTTACAATCTGTGAAAAGACACCACCCAAAGCTCCTAGAGATGAAAGGATAAAAGCTTTAAAAGTATTGATTAAATTAATGGCATATAAGCTATACATAAATACTTTAAAATAGCTTGACAGTCCTGAATATCCATCAGCCAAGGGCATAACAATCAAAGCTACATTACATTGTTTCTATTCACAGGCGAAGGAAGTATGCTAAACTTCTATTCTTTGCTGATACTTCTATACTTTGCTGATATATTTATTGAGTTACAGAACATATAAAAAATACACATAATGCACAACCCATCTTGGGAATTAAGCCCTTGAGCTTCAAAAGGAAAAAAGGTTTGCCAGAAAAGGCAAACTGTAGTTTCAAATGCTTTTCAAGAAGCCATGGCACTTTGCTGGCAAAAATGTAACATGTATACCTGCAAATTCTGTATACAACACATATCCATACTTTGTTTTATCTTTATAAATCTTTTCACGTATAAAGTCATTGGCATACTGACTCCAAGTTTAAAAACCATCAAAGTTGAAAACATTGGTAGATTTATACCTTTGGGGTCTTTCCTTATCAATGACACCAAGTCATTTTTAACTATTGCTAGCTCGATTTCATCCTCTGAAAGGAGAATACAATGGCATGTATATATGTTTATATTACAAGTAAATGTATATATCTATTAACATCTCTACAATACAGTTGCCTTAAAATGCATCTATCAAAGTTCCATAAAATCATCTTTAAAACAATTCACACAAAGGTGTCACCTCCTTTATTAGGTATTGTCCCTGGAATAAATAATTACAGATTGTAAACAAATGAATGGTCTTCAACTCTTTGAAAAAGAATAAGTTAGCCAAAATAAGATATATAATAAAAAAAGACCACCAAAAAGAAATAAGATGCTTAAAGGTGTTGAACAAAGTTGAACAGAAAAATTTTATTAAAAAGCTTACCAGTTTGCAAAAGTTGAGTTAAGATGTCAGAAATTCTTGTTACATGCTCTGCATCACTTTTACAAAAGTCTGGAAGTGTTCTCATTGCTTGTCTGCGAATCTGTTAAAGAATAAAAATACATACTTATTTTTATATATCTATTTGTTAATATATGTTTATATCAGTTTATATCGTCTACCTCCATTGAGGTTTTGAATACATTGTTTTTAACTGTAGTAAAAGGAAAGTTGTATATTTTCTACCTTATCTGACACATTGTTAAAGAAAACTCTGAAATAGTAACAGTTTAGACCTTTCACATAGTACATGAGTGACATGATAGGCTATTAAAGGCATCAAAAGCCTCTGCAGTGATGAAAATTCATACCGTTGCATCCTCATCTTCACAGAGATCAAGCTGGGCATCAATGGCCTGTTCCGCAAGCTTTGGGAAATCCTTGAAAAAGCGAGGGATGAACTGGCAAGCAAGTTTCTTTTGGGGTGCATCTCCTTTTACTCCATCAATAATTGCTTTGTAAGCATCTTCATGCTACAAAAAAAGCAAATTTTTCAAGCAATGTTTTAAGATTTTCTTTACATCCCTAAGACACAACAGCTAATAAATTTTGCAATAGTGTGGAAGAGGTTTGTGGTATAGTGAAATTCTAGAAAATTCAACAAAACATAATAAGTCCCAAACCATTCAAACACCAAGCAAACAGAAAATAGTTATTTATATTTTATCTAAATAGATCAAATTTTTCGCAGTTAAAATGACCTACTTTACACAATCCTTGCGAAAGGATCTATGATGATATCCTAATCCAACAAAATTTTAGGCCAAACACACAAAGAATAGTTGACTAGAGTGACCATAACATCAAACACACAATTATCTCCAAAGGTTTATTCTTTGTCTTTCTCTAGAATGCCAAATCAAAAATCCAGACAAAAAGACACACCCACATGAAGCCACAGCAAAAAAAACAAAAATCCGCAGTCAATCTGATATTTTCTGCTTCAAATTAAATACATAATTTTAACGTATAGAGATTAAGCTGTATGATCCTGTAGGCTAGTTCTTTTATAGTGCTGACAACTCCAGCCAAATTAAATCCCTTGAAACTTGGCATTGCGAAACACTGAATCGTCATTGTGGATAGTTGCGTATAATTGATGTGATGTCAAAAATTTGTCGAAAATTGCAACTTTTCAATTCAGTTTTTAATATTAAAAATAATTCATAATAAGTTCTGTTTACATCATGATAATGACGAGAAAGGCTTTCTTGTTGTGGTTAGAGGGCCGTTTTTGCAACAGGTTCCTGCCTTATAGATAGCAAAAATAGCATGGGAGGATGAGAAAAAGTAAAAACGCTTAACTACGCAAAGGTTCATAACAATAAGTAAGTTGTTTGCCAGAATTTGCTTTTGAAGACGAGACGGTAGCGAATAGATTTCACAAGGTCTTGCCTTCGTGTTGTAACTGGATGGAATTCACACTGTGTAGCAGAAATAAGCTAAGTTACCTCAATAAACCAAGCTCGGTTAAACAATCAATGATTTAAGTACAAAATACCTCAGATATTTTATCCCCTGCATCTGCAAGGATGCCAAAATTCTTGTACAACTCCTCTACGCCCGCCATTTTCACTTACTGTGGAAGAAAGAGCCAACTCGCATGCGCTCTACACAAAAGCGGCTTCGAGGCTAGAACATGGCAGCCTTAGCCAATAGCCTCAAAAAAGATTTTCTCTCGAGATCTCCACTGGGTTTTACTTCCAAGAAAACAATTCAAGGGCAGCAACTCTTAAGAATATCTTAGAGGTGAAGCACTTGAAAGACTTTTGGGTCAAATCCATCACCTCTAAAGCTACAATCGATCTGACCTATACGTGACAGACCTGTGTACTACCCTCTATGCCACAACAACTGACATCACATGTGTACAAATCCTCGTATACTCCACATGACGTCAACGACCGCCAGATGATAATATACGTCACTCATGGTTGTCCACCATGGGGCAGTCCAACTTGCCCATCATGGCGTTTGGCAAAGGGGCTTTATCCAGGGTCCGCGCAGCCATTGGGTTGGTGAGTTGGGAAAACGGGGTTTGTAAATCGTAGCTTTTCACGGAGTCTGGACACAAAAGACCCGTTTTGATGTCAATACGTCCATCACAAAACGCCGCAGAGCCCATAGTTAACTCACCATGGTATAGTGACGGAAACACGAGAGAAGGTTTCAAAAGCATATTGTTTTGCGTCTTCAGATGCTGTCACTTTTGGCAAATGAAACTTTGTTGCTATTGTTTATTTTTTTGTTGTTTCCCTGCCCCCCTGAGATATAAATTTTATTGCAGATTCGCACTTTCCTCAGAGACCAACTTTCTGTTCCCCTTTACTACGCTGACTAATATAAAGGAAACGATACTTTCTCCACTGGAAAGAAGAGCTATTGTTGCTAATGTATGCTACATGCCTTAATTTAAAAATAAGACATAAAGCTTCAACATTGGAATTAAAGTAAAGGATAATAAACTTGGAAATGCAAGGTCAGAGTTTGGCCCAATGCTAGCTAGAGAAATGGTGTCTTTTCTTGTTGTATTATGTCTACCTGTACACATTTTTCTATGATGAGTAATTATTGAGTATATGAGAAATTTGTTAAAAGCTTCACCTCTAGAAAAGCTGTCACCAGAGATCCCAATATATGTGCTGCTGCAATTTGGGAGCTTCAAAGATGAACTCAAACAAGAAAACAAAAATTAATTCAATGTGTATAAGAAGCTTCCTCCTCATTCATTACAGTTACTTAAATTAATCACTTATTCTAAAAGCTTATGATCTTGTTGAGTACATATCTTGGTCTTCTGGATTGGATTGTCCAAAGTCAACCTGTGGTTCATTATCCTTAACTTCAAGTTCATTTCCTTGGCTGAAGCTTTCTTCACTGTCAGCAACAACAACTATTTCTTCTTTCACTTGCTGCTCAGTCTGAGATTCTGCTTTAACTATTTCTTCACTGGGAATTTCATTTTGATCAGATGCTGCATCATTTGTTATTTCTGGCTTTTTTTCCTGTTCATTTGACACAAAAGCATCTGGTGAAGGCACTTGGCTTACCTCCACATTTTCCACCAGCAACTCCTCAGCTTTCTCAGTAACTACCTCTGCTTGACCTTCTACCTTTACAGCTGTATCTACATCAACGTTCATCACAATAGCTGAATTGTCTATTAAACATATGTCTTCACCCTTGTCATCCTTAATAATAGTAACCACCATTTCTGAGGGCTCCTCGACTTCTGCTTCAACAGCAGAATGATCTACCTTAATAATTTCTGGGAATGCCCCAGATTCATCATCACTCGAATTCTCGCTGCTTCCTTCATTTTTATCTGCTAAGCTTGTAATAGCGACTTCAGTTTTTTGTGGGCCCTGAGCTTGTTCTGAAATTTTGCGTATCTTTTCTGCCAGTGAAACAGTAGCATCTCTTGTTATTGTATAAACATTTTTTGCCGTTTTGAAAGCCTTATCTGGGTATGCAACACTTGCAACGAGCGCACCTGCAACAGATGCACTTGTAAGTCTCAAAAACGGTTTTCTCCCCCTGCCCTGGACAGCAGCACCGACTATAACTGCTGCAGTTATACAGCCGGGCCTTACCATTGATAGGGGGTCACTCTTTGCAGATTCATAAACATCAACCAGTCCATCCTTGACCCCAACTACTGCTGTCTCTGTTGATGTATAAGCATCTAGTGTAACGTCTTTGAATCCCCAAAGCTTCTTTCGAACAACTGATACGTATTCCTGGAGAGCATATGGTTTCTCCTCCGGTGCAGATTGAGCTATCGTGCCCTTTGGTTCAAAATAGATATCAAGATCAACAGGTTTCACTCGCTTACTACCAGATTCTTCGTCTTTAGAAATCGCCTTGATGCTCTGCAAGCAACGTAAATAAGCCATGATGGATGTCTGGATAATTTTGGCTAGAAACTATATTTTTTGTAGGCGTCCCATAACCATTTGAAATTGGAAGGAATCTTATGGCTCTGCCTCCTTTTGAAACGTGAAGTCGAGATTCGTTTCACATGGCGGTGTCAGGATAAGCAGGAATTGAAATAATTTCGCTTGGAAAAAACTACAGACGAACGATGCTTCTTCAACGAGAATGCAGAAAGACTTTGATGCAATTAGGTAGAAAGTATTTATAGTTTCAAGTTAAATCTTGCTTGAAGATTCCGATGATTCATGCAGTTATGTAACATTTCAGAGAACTAGGGTGGTGCAGATTTCGAGTGTGTGCAATTGTGCAAAAAGTAATAAATGTTTCTCTGAAGTTAATCCTGAAAGCTACAGTTTGGCATCAATGTTAGTATTTTTCCATAAGAAAGGGGTACTTGGATCATGCAAAAGATTCTACGCGCAGATGTAGCTAATCACCACTAACTAGGTACCGCACCCCATGAAAAAACTGAAAAAGATAAGAGTGAATTGAAACTTAATATCAATCTAATATTTCCCTCATTTTGATGTCCATGATTAATTCTAAACTATTGGGGTTGGATGGTGCTTAGTGTTTGATACCCTTCCTGTCACCACCAGTATTTGAAATCCCAACAATGCAATTGCAAGCTTGCTGTGTGACCACTGAACTTCCTAGTGCTTATCTTCTCTTAAAAATGCAAACAATTAAAAAAGTGCTTAACATTCAGTGAACATAACAAAATTCTTCTGTTAGGATCTCTGGCCCGGTTCTCGTGTCGTCAGATGTCCAGCACTGGCAAGGCAAACAAAGAACTTTTAGCTAAGCTGAGAAAGGAAACAGGTTATCCTTTTTCCAAGTGTCAGACAGCACTCATAACTTGTGACAATGATTTAGCAAAAGCAATAACATGGCTCGAAGATCAGTCTCAGAAGGAAGGCTGGAAGAAAGCTGAAAAAGTTAGGGGAAGGCAAACAAGCCAAGGCTTGATTGGTGCTATTGTCAATGACAACATTGCTGCAATGGTTGAAGTAAGCATCACTCTTTCCACAGATAGTAAAATGATGTCTTTTGTGATAAAAATAGGCTGCCAAGTTGACAGGATCTTAAGACTTTCCTTACTGTAAGAAACTGATGAATCTTTCTGTTCTTTGCTACACTTAATGTTGCAGATTGTATGTATCATAAAGCTTTCTTATAGTTTCTTATTTAGATAATTTTGGATTACAAATTTAGAATCTTACTTAATGAATACTCAGTTTCTGTTTTTCGCAAATTGAAAATTAAATTGTCATGCAGCTGCCAAATATGCAAGCACTACTAAATATCCCTTTGCAGGTAAACTGTGAAACTGACTTTGTTTCAAGAAATGATGTCTTCAAAAATCTGACTATGGATATCGCAAAAGGTGCATTGCAGTTCAAACAGCGTGTCTTGAAACAAAATGCACTGATTAACTCACTGGCAGGAGAAGACAATGCACATCTGAGAGAAATTATACCTCCACATGAATTAGATGCAGTTGAAACTGAGAATGGGCCTCTTAAAGATAGTATTGTGTCCGTAATTTCACAGCTTGGTGAAAATGTTATAATCAATCGGGCAATTACGGTTGCAACTTCAAAAAAGAATCTGATAGGAATTTATGCTCATGGAAATAACTCTGGATGTGTAGATGGGGTGCATTTTGGAAAATATCTGGGACTGGTTGTTCTGCATAGCAACAGTCACCCAGACATTAATACCCTTGCAGCTGGTTTAGCACAGCATGTCGTTGGAATGAGGCCACAGTATATTGAAAAGGAGGCAGATGACAGAGAGGCTGAATTGGCACTTCTGAACCAAGAGTACCTTCTTGATGATGACATCACTGTTAGAAAATTATTAGATAAATATGATACTGAAGTAATAGACTTTTTAAGGTATGAATGTGGAGAGTAAACATCAGTTTTTTAGCATTTCAAGAATTCATATAATTTGTATGTTTGATTTTTCATTTGCTGTTATCTAAAAGGTAGTCATCAAGTCCCTAAATAGTTTCAATGTTTTCTCTTGGCATCATATACACTTAACCACAATCTACATTCATTGTTTTGCTCTATTGAGGTTCTAAAAATTGGTTCATGAAGTACCAGGTTGTATTGACAGTGTTGCAAAACGTTCTTCAATGAAAAGCAAACTGGCAAATTATTGAATCATTCTGTTTTAAGTTATTGACAATTTTATCTCATTTGTCCATGTTTTCCTACATTACATTGTAAAGGATACAAGGAAAATATTTCTAAAAACAAATTGGGTTACTGTCATGTATTCAGAAGAAACTTATAATGTATGAATTGCAGTTTGCTAACACAGTTTGTGAAGTTACGTATATTGCCTTAGGTATAACTGACTTGGTAACTAAGTAAGTATTTAAGTAGGGATCAAATGCTGAAATTAGCCATTAGGGCAAAAAGGATCATACACCATAGATGCAATTATTTTACAGTGCTGCCTAAAACTAAACAGTTACTGATCTGTGGCAGTATTTTGTCACCTAAGTCACCAAACATAATAAGCATTTTAAACCAGTAACAACTCGTAAGCAATGGGTATAACTTACATATCACAATGTTTCTCACAGTGTTTGATAAAAAGGGGGCCTCGATTTACATGTATCTTCAACACCAATGCATATCCATAAATCAAGACTATAAATCCTTTAACATATTTTTGATTCCAGTATGAAAATAAATATTGACACAGCATCTTCCTCAATCCTTCCACATTTAAAGAAAACTTGAATCAGTCACTTGAATCGGCAACGGAATGCCTATCATTGCAGCCTTCTAATTTTTAGATGCAGTTGGTGTTGTTCCTTCCTCTAGGTCCGGTTGTTTATGGCGCATTTCCATTTTTTCATTTTTTGCATGTTTTTTCAGCATATTCATGACTTCATTATCATACTCGTCTGGTGTTTGTTTCTTCTCTGTCATCCAATAGAAAATTTCCCAGTCATTTGATGGTTTGTTTATGAGCTTGTCATATTGATCAAGTAGCCTTTCTTCTAACTTACTCAGGTTCAATGTAGCAAACGTGCTGCAAGAAAGAGTACTTTATAATGACTCAAACTCCATGACACTTTACAGTATACACTTCATTTATCTATTTATCTATCTATTTTATACTGTACAAAGACCCAATAATGGGCATTTCCCACCATTATTGAGAGCTCTATGATCCAAAATACTGAAATTCTTTGTGAATTTGCTACATACTTGATGAAACTGCAAAATTATCATTTGCAGATGTCTAAATGTCTCTGCATCAGTAATGACTTTTCACATACACATCATTACTTACGCAATTGTGTAACTTGAATAGCAGTCAAATATAATTCTAGTAACTCTTAATTAGAATTAAGAATGAACCATATTTTATCATTAGGATTGGCGAGAACCTTTCCAACTTTAGTAAAATCGATAGGCTACCATTTGTATATGATCGCCTCATGCTCTCTGTGGTTTGAAGAGAAATGCTAGCCCTTCCAATAATGAAAGCTGCTTACCTTAAAAGCAAGCCATTTTCACTCATTCCTCGCTTCCTAAAAGAAAAGATCATGATTCAATTTTACTTTTCAGAAGGTTAAAAAGGCCAAAATTCGTCTCAAAATCATGATATCAATGAATAAACAATACCTGCTCTGATAAAACAGTCTCGCACGCTTCTGCTGCAAATCCTCATTTTCTCTTGGCTTGTACTCAGGAATTGGAGGTCCCATGTCGGGAAAATCAATTATCCTATCTCCGGAGTTCGATGCATAGGCTATTCGGACGGTCTGCAAACATCGTTGTTGCACACGACCAACAGACCTAAAACCTGGGGAGCAAGAACGCCATGGCGAAGAGAGAAGTGAGATACAGCATCGGTTGATATTCATGCTAATAATTTCGTCCTTTAAACTTAGATTACCAGTGCTAACCGTTCGCTTCAACTACTATTTACACCGTAGCAGCATGCATCAAGTAGAATTTCATAACATTCGAGCGGCAATCTTGTGGCAACCTCGTTTAGGTTTCCGCAGTTCAATGAAACAAAGAAGGACATAAGAATGAAAGGAAAGGGAAGATCCCACGAATAAGGGTATATACACCAACCAATTTTGTGGATGCTTTTTAACGCTTTTTAAATTAAGATCATTTACTAAAATATTTGCTATGATATTTGTTTAATATGTCACTTGCTAACTTCATATGTAATTTGTGAGACTCTGCATATGAATTACTCAGGTATGCTATTAAAACCAGAAATTTGGCACCCTTCCAAAGATGTACAGAGAACTTATAAATTGTTCGTAGATGTTGTTAAAAAAGCGCGTCTTAAGAAAATATATTAATCCAGCTCAAAATAGCTGCTGGCTGTGGTTGGTAATTTTGAGATTCCATAGGAACAGGTTGCTAGCTGCACAAAGCATTAGCGCTTCTAAGGGGGTTGCCTTCAGAATGTTGTCGGTCACTTTATTGCCCCCCCCCCCCAACTTTTCTGAGCAGATTTTTGGCTACTGGTTAATGTTTCCGCCCATATATTTAATACATAGCTTTTGATATGAATTCCTCTGACATTCTCTCTAAACTGCCACATGCATTAATCTTCAAATATTTTAAAGCGAGAAAAAATAGATCATCTGAAAGTAAGGCGTTATTTTATCAATTTTAAGTGTCCACCGTACACTACTACCCCAGGACTTTCTGTGATGACCAACCACCACCACACCCCCCCCCCCCCCCAATTTTATCAGGCAAGAATCGCTGATGTCATAAAGCTATTGATGAAAACTAATAGAAATATAGATAAGAAAAGAAATAGTCGGAAAAGGCAATTTGAAACGTCTATATGCGTAAATATAGAGCGTCGATTTAAATTCTAATGTGATGAAAACTAATAGAAATATAGAAAAGAAATAGTCGGAAAAGGCAATTTGAAACGTCTATATGCGTAAATATAGAGCGTCGATTTAAATTCTAATGTGATGAAAACTAATAGAAATATAGAAAAGAAATAGTCGGAAAAGGCAATTTGAAACGTCTATATGCGTAAATATAGAGCGTCGATTTAAATTCTAATGTGATGAAAACTAATAGAAATATAGAAAAGAAATAGTCGGAAAAGGCAATTTGAAACGTCTATATGCGTAAATATAGAGCGTCGATTTAAATTCTAATGTGATGAAAACTAATAGAAATATAGAAAAGAAATAGTCGGAAAAGGCAATTTGAAACGTCTATATGCGTAAATATAGAGCGTCGATTTAAATTCTAATGTGATGAAAACTAATAGAAATATAGAAAAGAAATAGTCGGAAAAGGCAATTTGAAACGTCTATATGCGTAAATATAGAGCGTCGATTTAAATTCTAATGTGATGAAAACTAATAGAAATATAGAAAAGAAATAGTCGGAAAAGGCAATTTGAAACGTCTATATGCGTAAATATAGAGCGTCGATTTAAATTCTAATGTCTATTAATCTATAAATACAAAACGTATCAACTATGACATTACAAGTTTTAAATACAAGCTACTCATTCATCCCTTTAAGGGGGATGCGATGGACGAAAGCGACGGAAGAATCAAATTAGGTTTTGGTCATATAAGAAAATGTAAGGTTTTGGTCATGTAACGTGACAAAAATGCATGTAAAATGTTCTTAAAAAATATGTATCGAAAACTGCTATCTAAAAGCATTTTGGTACACTTTATGTTAAGCAGAAGCAAAACGTGATAGGACAGATCGAAGCCTAAGAGATCAAATTTATATCAAACTGGCCATTGGAAGGAGGTTTACATGGAAATAATATGATTGGATTTACACAGTCTCTAAAAGTTTGGGAAAAGCTTGCAAGAAAAAGCTACTTTCACATGCTGCCAATGTCTCTTCGAAATAAACACGTGTGAAAAATAATGAAAATGCGAATACAAACGAGTTTGCAAAGTTGGAATGCTTAATAGTTCAAGGACTTGCAAACGCGTGGGACTTGCGAGAGAATTTCATTCTAAAGACCATATGTTGACGAATATCATGCGAGAGAATATCATTCTAAAGACCATATGTTGACGTGTGTTTGGAATTAGGAAGTCAAGGAGCCTGATAAAAGGATGAAATTCGATTAGGAATCGCTTTCGCTAGAAATTTTTGTGAAGCCGATCTAAGCATTTCAAAATCTATTTGAGACAATTGCTCCTGATCTTATTACGGCGACTTAGGCCAGAGCCTTGACTTGTAATTCCATGTGATTAATTGACTTACAGAGTAATCATAGCAGTAGGCTAGTCAGAGATGATCTCTAATTTGTCTTAAGCGGACGAGAAAACTTAGGGGAAGGATTTAGCATGGCCTTGTAACGAATGGGTCATTTGCTCATCATGCTAAGCAAATATTTTTGTCCTTGCTAACGTAGCAAAATCTTAATTATGATTATTAATGATTGCTTAACAAACGCAAAACATTTAAAAAATTTCTTCCAACAGAAAAATAATCAAAATTTCGCAATTATCAAGTTAGAATTTGATCCAATTAGTTCATTCTTTCCTCATCACTACTTTCAGCAAATGCAGTGGTGAAGCTTGGAAAGGCGCTCATCGAAGCTCATTCTTCTTCTTGAATTTGGCAACAATACAATCTCCCCACGAATCCTCATCTCCGTTGAGCTTTATAACATCAACTCCGTTGATGGAAGACGAGAGCTGATCTGCTGACCCACTGGGTACAACGATCAATATCTTCTTTTTCACTTCATCATCGTTCTTAAAAGCCTGCGATAGAATCTTAGAATCGAATTCCACGTCCTCCCCAGTTATCTGCAGCGACAAATTTTCAGAGCCTTGCACTAACTTCTTAAGTTCCTCTGATGACAAAATGACGATTCCCGTCACTCTGTCCTTTTTAATGTAATCCAAAAGCTTTCCTGAGCATCCTCTTTTGTCCTTAGAATTTTGAATGACCCGTTGCTTCTCTTCAACAACAACAACTCGAAGACGCTCAAGAATGCGGTTAATTTTTTCGGCAAGGTCTTGCTGCCGTTGGCTGGCCAGAATCGTTGTGTACATATTCTCATCTTGATTTCTGCTGGCTAAAAACAAAAACATAGAAACGTCACGATAAGACTTAAAATCATCGCCTGTTAATTATTTCACAGAATATTTCAATTAAAGAATTTTATTTGTTCAATTAAACAGTTAAATCAAATTATTTCAATGAAAGTGATCGCAATTTGCGGCTGCAGTGAAATTTTTTCACTGTACAAGCAAATTTCATTGGAGTCTATAGGAAAAGTCACTGGAATGAGTTAATTCACAGCCTGACGGTCCAAACACTCAGAAATTTTCGGTACAGACTAATTTAAACATGAAGATTCCACTTCTATGATCCGTTTTTGCCATATATGAAGGTAAAAAATTCTAGAATCCGAGAATACATTCGAACACTGATATCTAGTTTAACTTTGACTCCATTGCCTATCTGAGAATATTCCGCGCTTCCAGCTGGTATATACAGGATCTCTAGATACGATTGCTGCAATTAATTTAAGACCTTTTTTTTCTTCTGTTTATAGCCTTATAATAAATACAATTAAATTGAGCAAATTTGTTAACGATTAGTCCCAAAACAAATCAGAGATAAAGGTCAGAAAAGGTAAATTTCAATATTTGAGTCATGTTTGATCAGAATGGCAAACACTGTTTGCTGATCGTCAAACTAACCACGCCAAGGATCTGCTACGTTCTAGCATGTTTTGTAACATGACACCCTCCTCCGCAGAGCCAAGGTTATGGCAGAGGTGGACAGGAATTTGTTTCGATAGAAAACATTTAGGTAAAGGAAACTGAAATAGTAAGAGGGGGCTATAACCATCGAATTTCCTCCCGTATGAAAGGGATCAACGTAAGGAGAAAGCAAATAAGCGGACTACAAAAAGAGGCCTAAAATTGGCAGTATTACAGTCCTCAGTGTTGACTCGTCAGCTGTTTCAAGGCGAGGGAAAAAACCTTCCTTAAAAATAATGAATGATAAAATGTAATTCAAGTTAAAATTTGGACGCTATTGGAATCTGAGTGAATTTTCTCTGAATATATATCAAGTAGACCAGCTTTTTCAATTGACAACTGATCATACATATCTATGCATAAAAATGAATAAATAAGACAATTTCCTGATTATTTCTCTTACCTTTTGATCTAGCATGTGCTTGGCGATTATCCGGCTTGCCTTTCTTGTCTGCAAAAAATCTTTGAAACATTTTGCCTGAAAATAGAAGAACGCTCTTGAAATGTTGACATCAGGAAAAATCTATTCCAACGTCAAGTAAATCATTTATCCAATAAACCAGAATTAAAAACCCGTGTCAGGACATCGCCCAATACCTCCGTTATTTGGGTGCACTTTTCGATCACTGTTATTTCTTTTGCCCCACCACATTTTGAGTTTGTCAGCAGTGCCAAAGTTACAAGCAATTCATGTTCACCAAGTGGAAGCAACTTCCTCCTCCAAGGGTCACTGAACTAATGGACCTGCCCGTGCCTGAATAACTCGTAGAATTCTTGTCGTGTTGTCAATGAATCAAATCTAAATCGTCGGCACACATGACAATAGAACGTCTAAGCCCGTATGCTCGACTCGGATTACAGGGAAACATGAGCGATCATCTGGTCTCAGAATCTGCGTTCAATATGTCACTGAGCGCGGTAGCCCATGTTTCCGTAGCACCTCCATTGTCAGTGCAATCATAATCAAACCATTGTGAAATGTTTTATGTGGTAAACAGGATTGAAAAAGCGAAAAGGACAGCGGTAAAAGGAAATATCATCCACACTTCTGTTGATTCGCTTTTAAAGATGTTGCAAGTGGCAACACGATCAGTAACACTTGAAAATGTGCAAAGTTGCGGGGATATTTCGTCCGCGGCAGCGGACGTTTGAAGATGGCATCCTGGTACAGGTGTGGGGAATATTTAGGGTAAGGGGAACTGTCCCCTGCTTTCGTAGATAGTGATCACAAGACCAGTTTACATTTTAAATTTAAGGGGGGCGAGGTACAATTGGTAATGGTAGGAAACGTTCTTAGCACGTGTCACTTTGGAGATTCCATTACATAATCTTCTTCTTTTAACAGTGCCTTAACAAGTATTTTGCTCTACAAATATTGGAGATTGCCAACGGCCCCCTGCCCCCTGTTGTATCAACTTGCAAAATAAATGCCCCCACTGGTGGACTTATTCTGGAACCTTTTTGATAAGTCAAATTCGAACGGAGCCCTTGGTTTCAAATACCATTTGAATACTTCTAATACATCTGGCTGCATATAGATTATTCATCCTTCATTTGAATCTGAGCCTGGAGTCTCCTGTTTCTTAACGTGACCGCATTCCTAAAGTAGACACTTAAAGGAAAAGATGGCGCTGCTTGGAACAGCGGATGCAGCATGCCTAGACTCGCTTCGGGAATTGAATTCAAAACATCTAACAAGACCAAACACGGTTCTCATCAATTTCCTGGAAACATTGCAAAACGATACAATTTTTCTTACAGCAGAGAGGTTTCAATCCATTCTAAACTAAATTTTCTTCCAACGCCTTTTTTCAAAGCCATAACCTCCCGGGAGTGCACGATCACCTACGATCGCACCTTTTCCAAAGAAAGTCCCTTCCTGGAAAATTTTAGGCTGGCAGGCGCAAAGATGGCTAATTTTTCAAAGACCCCAGAAGTAAAAATAATAGTTTGTCATTGAAGAACCCGCATTTAAGACTGCCTGGGCCCTGGACCCAAGGCTGTTGGAGCCCCCTTAAAGTATATGCCAAAGGATTTTGTGTTATGCTACTCAAATCATTGACAACACTTTGTGTAGGCTTATGGGCTCCGTTTTACAAAACAGGAAATTGCAGAGTCCTCATTCTTATTAAATGCTCACATAAAAAGGGAGGCATTAATATAAGGGTAAAATCTACCTATGTGAAAGTGAAACTTAGAGGCGCCCGAAAGAACAGGAATGATGCCTTTCAATAATCGAATCCGAACAAGGACATGAGATGCTCGAAATTTTACATCCACCTTCTGGTCTTTATCTCTTGCGAAGTTGTTTGAAAAAATATTGATGTTTATGAGCGCATTTTATTTTTTGTTTTAAGGCCAAGCTGTGAAACATTTTGTAAACAAAGTACCTCAAACCAACCAATACTCGAAGTTAAAGAGTTTTCACAAGTGTTGGCGTGAAATTCCATGGCTTCAAGCAATGCAATTATTTTGGTGCTTAAATTCTTTGCGTCTGTCAGAAGTAGTCATACGGTTAAAAAAGGGGGTAAATTGCTTTGGTGTTATTGTGATTCAGGGGCATGGTAACTAGAGGAGGCACCCTTCTTCAAAGAGTAGCAAGAACGCAAACGAAAGCACGCCCATGCTACGCAGATCCCACCATTGTACTTGTTTGAACATATTTGTTTACTCTGACACCTCTGCTTTTTGGTCAACAACAACTGAATTTTAAGCCCTGGAAACAGAGCTGCGAAAGTGGAAGATCGTTTTTTCTTAAGCATCTGTGACGCCTTTAGTTGACCGGCCACACGAATTGAATAGGCCAGTGGAGAATTGAAATATTCAAAATGAATGAGTTCCCCCTATACAGGCTGGTTGGCCTCTGAGTGACCTTGTGGGGGGGTTTCAACCCGGACGTTGACAGATATGTAGCTACAAATAAAGCAAGGCTGGGGGTGGAGGGGCAGGTGGGCAGTGCCCCCCGAAATATTAAGGTTTAGATTATATGTTCTGCAGTCAATATGAAAGCCACAAAGAAAATTCTCAAACTGCCCCCCCCCCCACTCCTGACAGAAAATATCTTGGATTCAGCCTTGTTATGTATGAAAATTGTTTACAAAATGCATTTTAAAACAGCTACATCGAATCTGCGTGGTATTCACAATCGGGCTGACCATTTCCAAATCATTTCCATTCTCAAGCCTTAGATGCACAGTGTGTCTTAAGTTTACGTAAACACAAAGTATTCCAACAGTTTGACAATTAGAATGAAAATTTATTGGAAATATTGGAAAAGAGATATCGGCCTTACCTGTTTAATTGGGACACGTGGATTAGGGTGTGGACAAAATGCTTGCTTCTGTTCCCGAATGCTCTCCCTTCGATACAACTTCTATCTAGAAAAGGAAAAAGGCGATCCTGTTAATGAAATCTCCGAAGCTCCCTGAAGCAACTATGAACTTTCAGTGGAAAACAGCGAAGTATTCAATGATACAGCGATGCCCTGCCTTTGACATCCGCAGCAGATGTTTTCCGCCCAACAATGCTATTTTCTGTATAACCAGTATCATTGTTAGATACGCAGAGACACCTGCAAACATCCGAATTCAAATCAATTTAAAAGGCAGGTGTTTTAATAACAAAGGAATATCGAACAAGTCCAGTTTGCCTACTTACATTTAACTACTCCCGAAGGCTGTTGTCTGTGCTGTTTTTCAATACTTTTGTTGTGCTTTGAAATCTTTCTCGGTGTTTTGATCAACACCATCTGTTTAGAATTGATACACCTTCCTATATTTATATCTGTTCAGTCTGTGTATCCCTTTAAAGTTTTCATTGTTCTGTCCTGGAGTTTACCCCGCGATCAGCCAATCAGAGCGCCGCTTCGGTTTGACTGCCCTAAACAGGAGTTTTTCCCCGACGCACAACGAGCAAAGCCTTGCGCGGAAGAAAAGTCCCCTGGCGAAACGACTCACAACCCAGCTCAAAGTACACAACGTCATAATTAAATTGGCAACGCTAAGCAATCCATGATGCAATTATCTGTAGCAGAAACAAACTAATTTTGGCCGATGTGATTGCAGTATAAATTCAGGGTATCTTGTTCTGCCTGTGCCGGAATAACAGGGGTACCATCATTTTGCGATTATTCAATCAAATATCTTTAGTTATAAATGAACTGAAATACTGTATTTCACTGATTTTGTTTTGATTAAAAAGAGAAGCCTCAAAGTTGGCTTCTCAACCACTTCTGACACAAGGACCGCCGTCGAGGGATTCCCCTTTTATTGATATCACTGGTTTAGCCCCTTTGTTCGAACATAGCAACTTCACTGAGGAAGGTTCAGCCATTGAGTTTGTTGTTATCAGCAAAGGGTAGCATGCTTTTGAATGATTCATACTGCGATGTTTAATCTAATGACAGCAGCCATGTTGCACAGAGCTCTCAGCTTGGAGGCTTCTTCTGAGAATTGGAACAATGGGGATGTTCCCTCAACCCACGTGGTCTTACTCACAGGGTAAATACCGAGGCCTAACCATCATCTTCCGGATTGCGTTCATTCTTGAAAGCAGACCATTGTTATTCAAAAGAGGTTGCAAGCAATTGAACACAGCGCTAATGAAATAAGTAGTTTGGCATTTTAGATACCAGTTTGAAGCTTTGATAGGGATAGTGGAATGAGAATAAATAATTAAATAAGTAGATTGCCATTTTTGATACCAGTTTAAAGCTTTAATAGGGATAGTGAAATAAAATGTCGGTTTCGTTGAAACAAGTTAAATGAGAGCTAGTTAAGGCCACTTTTATTGTGATCCAAAGCAACGTTTAATCGATCGGAGCCTGCAATCCGCGCAAAAGAGCGAAATTAAGGCAAGCATAGTTGATTAACCAACAACATATCCCATCAGTACCTTAGCCAGGGGGCCAGTGGGGTAAGGGGGATTGTCAGTAATATGTGGCTACCTCTATGAGAAAAGCACAAAATTTCTTAAAAAATCTGTACCTCACATAAAGTGTTTTGAACGATTGCTGTGTTCTAGTGTGCAGTTTAACAAAATCGAATCAAGAAAATCTGACTTTGAAATATGGCATGTTAAAACTTAAGCTGCAGTTACCAGAGGAAATTCAATGTTGTTTGATTATTGAAATCATAGTTTGGAAAAAGACACAAATTATTGAATAATTAAGTTCCCGTGATTTGTGAGTATCTGTGAGTGGCCATTTGCTTTTTTAAAATTTTACAATGCTTGCCAAAACCGTAACGACTGTTATTGTCATTTCGTTCTAATTCCCCTTCCCCTTGAATTCCCCTTCCCCTAAAAATAATGCTGCAAAGCAAAACCAGATATTCACCCCAGCTATTTCCCCAAACAAGGAATGGCTGGGAGCAGAAATCTGTTGTTATTATTTGAGCCCCAATCAATCTTACATAGAAATAGGTTATTGTCAACAAAGTTGTGCGAAGGAAGAGGCTAGTGCTAGATGACGAATGCAAAAGGCTACAGTGAAATAATTACTACGGTCTAAATGGCAGAGTGAAATGTGTTTACCAACTTTTTGTGCTCCCCTTGTTTTTGAAGCTAGAGAAATTTTTACAAAAGATTCGCATGCACTAAATATAAAAAGCTCAGAGAACTGGATCAAGCCAAGAAACCATCGAAACTAAACGGGAATAATTAGCAAGACGCGTTTTAAGGGTCACAGCTTTATGGAAAAAACGCATATAATTTATCACGTTCCGAGGCAGCCTGCGCGCGACTTCAACTGTTTTTAAATGTGAAAAGGCACACGGCAAATGACGGAAAAACACACAACAAAGAAATTAAATTAACTCCTGCAATAAGAAAGAAAGATTGTTATTGATAAAACAAAATGTTAGTTAAAATAAAACCACAGTTAAAGCATTTGAAATTAAGAAAAACGTGAGAATTTTCTAAACATAATGGAGAAACTTATGTACAAGTAAGGTATAAAATGAAAAACATCATTAATTCTAATTAACGCAGTAAAAAGTGTTTATGATAGATGTAAAAAGGGGATGATTAGGAGCATTTAAATTATTTACAGTTGAAATGTGTGGCTAAAAAAATAGTTGGCTATTGTTCGAACCACAATAATGATGAGTTGATTCAGTTTGATTCAGGTGTTGTGGCTATGATCAAAGTGATTGAAATAGAAAAGTCATTTATTCGAGTTGAATGCCATTTGGCGTAACATAAGCTGAAATAATTATTATCTTCATACAATTAGTTTCATACAATAATGACGAAGTTGATGAGGAGGGTGTTCATAGTGAAGGTCGCTATCACGCTTCCATTAACAATGACTTCAGCAATGTTTGATTGGTTGATAGTGATTGATAGTGATCTTGATTGCCAATGAGTACTACCATTAGTAATACTGCTAATCATTGATTCCAGTGATGCTGGGGATGATTGACTACCCCATTGGAGGTCCTCTTTACAACCCTCATATCGAGTTAAGTGACATCTTGCGATTCCGGCTTCCTGACAACAGCAACAAAAATCTGCACTGATTCTTCTTAGAGAACGTTCTATCTTTGGCAAACCCTATTTACTAGCAAATCAATTTCTTTCAGTCTCTCGTCTAAAGAAATGCTGCTTTCATTCTCTCCAGAAGTGTTAGTTTCGACTTTCTCTTCCCGCTGATCCTCATTGCCAAGTGGCTGTGACGTCATTCCCAAAGACAATTCTTTTATCCTGAAAGACAATACTTGATTTAAACGTGAGGCAAGCCCCATCATCACTATGAGGGCTGGCGATGGAGGGAGGGGGTGTCGATGGGGGCGATGGGGTGGCGATGGGGGTGGCGATAGGGGTGGGAGGGTGGCGATGGAGGGTGGCGATGGGGGTTGCGATGGAGGGTGGCGATGGAGGGTGGCGATGGGGGCGGCGATGGGAGTCGGGAGGGTGTGGCGATGGTAGTCGGGAGGGTGTGGCGATGGGAGTCGGGAGGGTGTGGCGATGAGGGACAACACTCATAGGGCAACCCAGTCTGCGAATATATTTCAGCAATTAAAACACTCATATCAGGGCATATCGCAGTAAGGACGAGGGCGTTTTTGACAACTTAGTTTAGGCAAAGATCTTTGGTTTAGGACACGAATTCTTTTGAGGACACCTTACAAAAACGAGACGACATGACTGAAAAAACAGTCCACTGTTTGCATCAAAAGGAGAGAAATGCAAATCATTTAAGGGATAAAGAAACGTATAATTGAAGATCAAATGAAGCTACCTTGCCCTGAAAGGTCTGTCTTCGCTGTTATCCAAGTGGACCCTTGAACGGGAGCCTCTCGCGACATGATCCTGGCGAGGTATTACAAATTATCACATATCATTGGCGTAAAGAATATAAGATTTTCAAATAGGATAAGGGGTTTCAAAAATTAATTCTCTTAACTGAAATGAAAACAAAAAGATATTTCGAAGAAATAAAAGCAAGTAAGAGAAATTGATATCAAAAAGAGACGGAATTCACTTACTCTTAAAACATAGGAGAGGTTATTTCAATTTCAACTTAGCTTTTGAGATACTAATCGAGAAGGGAAATATAAATTCACGGGAACAGAATAGTAGCGCAAAAATTTCTAGACGCTGAGAAGAAGCAAATAAATGTGAATGCGAAGGAGCCTCACCTCAGTGTCCTTAGTTTGATCTGAAACGAGAAAATTGCCAGATCAAATCATACACGGTACTCAAGCACCAACTACAATTACCAGAAACCATGTGAAATACGAAATCAGCTTACTTTGATTGTCCACTACTTTGTGACTTCTCGAGAATCTTGAGAAAAACAGGATGATCATTGATCCATAACAATAATTTCTTAAATGCAAAATTATTTCTGAATCGTGGCTGCGTGAAATTTCTTCTTACCATTAATTTTCGGCTTTCTACCAGTGCGAAACCTTGGTCGTTTCTGGGTCTCTTCCTTTTTACGTCGTGTCCTCTCGCTCTAAGAAAGCAATTTTTCAATATTAGATAGCTATTACAGTCAACAGAATTTGTTGATAAACTCTTTCGATAAAAGCAGCCCCTTTCCGAATTTGTAACGACGTACCTGCGTAGCAATGCTCCACCGCACTTCTTCGATGGCCATACGTGTCGTATCGATGTCCTAAAAAATGGGCGGAGGAACATGCGATAAGGGTTCTCCGGGGCATAGAAACTAGACACAGGGCCACCAAGAGGATTTGGAGGTCCTGGAGCAAAGCTAAAGCATGTGCCTACCTCCTTGGTGATACAAACTGTATTATCTTACTTTATGAGGCCCCCTAGGCCCTGAGGCCCTGGGGATGATCCCCCCTGCCAATCCCCTCTCGGCGGCGCTAGCTAGACATGGTGTGAATTCCTTTGGTAGCAACTTTACGATGTCCGGTTGAAAATTTCATGAAAGTTCAATAGAACGCTCCTCCTAATTGGAGCTCGCTTATTCACTGTGCGGTATTTTTATCACGTCACAGATTTACTCGCACCAAAAGCCCTTTCCTTAACGCACTTTTTTACTATTGGGTAAGTGATTCAAATCCTCTAAAACTACACTTTCTAAGCTTCATTTTGAAAAGTTGTTAGCGGCATCAAATTTGTAGAAAAAAGAAACCGAAAAAATCCAACATATCATAAGTTTTAGGCACTGACATGGGGTAAAGCTGAACGAATGTTATATAATATAATGCACTTAAGGTAATGAAAAAAGAAAGGGTAAATGTACTTACATCTTGAGAAACAATGGGGGACTCGCGAAACTTGGAGGGCTTTTCTAAAGCTCCAGAAACAGGGACATCTTCAGATAGTCTGTTGGCTGGGCTAGCAGGAAAGCTTGATTCTGAAGAAAATATAACTTCTTATGGTTAGATATAAGTAAAGGAAGAGAATGCAATTTCAAAAGGTTGGATGTGAAATTTTATGGCAAAAGTAAGATCAAGTTGATCAACTAACCTGACTCGTAATCAAACTCCAAACTCACTTCCTAAAAGGCAAAAAGACAAAAAAATTAAAAATCTAAAGAGATGGGTGTACAACTTCAGTTTGGAGAATAGTTGTGAGCATTTGTCAATTTCATATAACCCGTGTTTATGCAGTAGCAAAGGGGCAAGTGGGAGGGGGGGTTTTGGGGGGGGGTGGTTTGGTGATCGCATTTACCTTAAAATGAAGTCTGGAGAAGAAAATCTGGATAAACCAGTACCCAATCGGTTCAAATGAAAATATAAGCGACGCCCTTATTTTCGCCTTTTACCAAAGAAATAACGCTGGCAACATCACTTAGATATGGTGAACAAGCATCTAGGAAAACTATGCATCTTTGCAACTTTTCGAAATGCTGATTTTACCATTTTGCAAACAATAGAAATATTTTAAAAACCATCATAATGCATGATCCATAGTTGTAGAAAAATTATTGAAACAAAAGGTGCCAAGTCACTCACATTGTTTGGAATCAAATCAGGTTTATCGCAATTACACGAAGGAAAGGTGCCTTTAGCCAACACCTGAAAATATAAAATCGTTCCTTTAGTCAGAATGCGTGCAATTCTGATTATTGAGGGGACAAAGCAAGTGACACCGATGGGACAAGAACAAGTGACACCGATGGGACAAGAGCAAGTGACACCGATGGGACAAGAGCAAGTGACACCGATGGGACAAGAGCAAGTGACACCGATGGGACAAGAGCAAGTGAAACCAATGGGACAAAGCAAGTGACACCAAAAGGATAAGAGCAAGTGACACCGATAGGACAAGAGCAAGTGACACCAAAAGGACAAGAGCAAGTGACACCAAAAGGACAAGAGGAAGTGACAAACATGGGACAGTAGCTAATGACACCGACGGGACAAGAGCTAGCGACAACACCAAGAACACGTGAATAGCTCTTGAACATATCTTTAGAAACCTTTTTTACCTCGCTATTCGAAAGGGCCAATGTTTTTGTAAGTAAAGTTCTATGCTGTTTGTTCATTTTCCCCTGCAAAACACAAGTAAATAAAGGGTTAACCGATCCATGCAAATTACATGGAACTCAAAAGATACCAAATGAAAAATTAAATACATTTCAAAGCTTCTAGAAGTTTAAAAGTGTGATTGCAAATAGAAATTCGCCAAAAAATCTGTTTGAAATTATGTACAGAATTACGAAATTATCTCTATCACTAGGAGGGAAGCTGCTGATATCCTGCTTTTAATAAGAGAAATAAATGTAGGATTTGAAGATCTTTAATATTGATTGCTTAATATTGATATTTAAAAACAGCAATATTGATTGCTACGATATTAAACACATTAGTTCCATTCTGATTGGCAACACATACCAGTTTTTCTCTGACGTCACGGGGAACAATCGGAGGGACTAGCCATGGCTTCTCTTCTTCTACACCCGTATTTTCCTTCGATTTTCTTATTGGCAATTTTTCCAAACTGACCTACCAACGGCAAGAAAAATTGACTAAGTAGCTGCAAAGCACAATTTAGCAGCTGGAACTTAAAATCAGTGTCCTACTTCGGTTCAAAAAGGAATCTGCTTCAGTTTTATGAATAGCAAACATCTAACGATATTGACTAGCAATTTAATGGCAATTAGTGAAAGAAATCGTTAAATAAAAATTCATGGTATACAAAAGTGGCTAGGAAGGAGTTCAGATATCAAGGGCCTTTTTTGAAGAGGCGGATGCCCCCGCAGGAGGGAGCACTTCCAGAGCGTTACTCAAGGGATAAACATCTCTCCAAAAGTGTGTGGCCCTTGAGACTTCTGCTTCAAGCTTCCTGCGCTTTGTGCCAAAAGGAATGATTCATTAATTACCCTCAAGCACCTGCATAGATACTTGTCTGATTCGTATGAGCCAGAAATCAAGTAAAAATGTCATTGCTTTGTAAACAAATTCATACGTGTTCTACCGGTGTAATGACTTTACTTTAGATAACACAACACTCCCTGGCGATGGCATCGACGTAAGTCATATCCATTCTTTTAGCGAATTGAGGCGGGGGTGCATAATGCTCTTATGATGTGGATATTTTAAAACTACGTTATGTCAGACCTTGTATGCCTCATTCAGTCTTTCAGCAGATTTCTCATCCTCTGTAAGAAGTAGATCCCGGAAGTCTCTCAGCTGCAAAAAAATGGTAAAAGTTAACTGCAAACCGGGGTTAATAACAAAATTAAATATGATTCCAAACCAGGAAAAGTATGATTCTTCAAACCTCTTAAGCAGAATGTAAGGCTTTGCATTGCTTAGCAATGATTTGCAAATATCTAATAATAAGTGGCATCAATCATAGAATGATGAATGAATAAATTAATCAATCAATCAATCAATCAATCAATCAATTAATCAATGAAGTAATCATTTATAAAAACAAACACCAATTGATTCTCATTGGTATTGCTAGCCATCAATGTCCTTATGATCAAGATTTGAAATATATAGAATTGTAGACAAGAGATGCTAATAATATCAAGGCATTGATACCTCATACAAATTTTTATCATTTTTAGAAACTTTTCCTTCGTCTGCAGTAGATTGACTTTTTGGGCCACCAGCTGAACTCTTCTCACATCTATGAAGAAAGTAGAAATGTCTCACAATTATCAATGCCCTGAAAAGATTGTAACCAATGAAGAGACAAATGCAAGGTCATTCATATATTCCTTGATGCATCCTCATTTATATATAGGTTTGTAAAACTGCTTCAGTGTAAAGAATTAGGCAAACTTTCTGACAAGTACTAAAGTATTTTGCAGTGATAATAAAAACTTACATCAAAATCAAGTCCAAAAACTCATAGAACATAAGACGATCTGGTACCAAACGATCCATGTGCTTCAACTGCAGAGGAAAACATGCATAAAAGTAAAAATGTTTTCTTGGAGCTGATAAATCTGCACTACAAGAAATGAGTGTGATAGTCAAAGATAGATTGTAAATGTTGCAAAATAAGGACAGTGGTAATTTAGCAAAGTATCATCCAAAATGATTTCTGTGCGGTAACATAATGCATTGCTTACATGCTGCATCAACTTGACAGGAGAAACTGCCCTTCCACACATCTTCAAGGCCCTCAGGATGATATGCTCACTTATCACAAGTCCTGCATTGTCCATATGCTCATAGAACTGGAATGCCATTCGTGATTCCTTTATCTGCTTAAATCTAGAATCAAATATATAATCATTGTGATCAAAAATACAATTAAGCATGGAAATATAAGCACAGCCAGACAGGTCTATATAACATAAAAAGGCATGATCACCACAATAAGCTCATCATATTATTGCACTATTTATGAAATTACAATTTAAAAGCTTTTAAAAAATCCCAAAAGGAGCAGCAGAACTATTACAGTGCTCAACTCTTTACTTGACAATCATTCATAGTCTTTAATGCAATCATCTAATTTCTATAATGTCTATATTGCTCTTCAATAGTCGAAAGTCTAAATTGCTCTTCAATATGCTGGTTTTGCAATGCTCTTCAAAACCTTTAACATGCATGACAACCGATAACCACTTTCACCTTAGTCCCCTCAATACCTTTAATTGAAACTCTATCTTACATCTTGAATCTGCTGCATAAACTTTGCAACATTATTCATTCTAAAAAAAACTTTCTTGTAACTTAATAACTAGGGAGAATGTGCTAAAACACCACTAGTCAAACAAGAAGACTCATTAGATACTTTGTAGTAATACTTACGTCAAAAAACGATTACTAAGGAGATCAATTGCTTTCTGCATAACTTTCGTGTTGTAGGTATCATCGTGCATATTGAATGTTCTATGCAAGTCAGGACTGAGCACCTTGGACTCAAACATCTCATTAATGTCCTAAGAAAGAAACAAAATCCTCAAACATTAATCCAACTCAAGTAAACATTTGTCAATTTTCAAGTAGTATTCAACTTGGCAAATGATTTGTCTATAATTTTGAAAAAATCCTTTTTAAAAAGTGAGAAACAAAGAAATTAAAATCACCTTGAGGTGGATCCCCTTTGTATATTCTTTAGACTTTTCTTTTTGAACATTCTTGGCAAACAGGTCTCTTTGAAACTGGTAAGTCAAAAAATCCACATTATCATTTACTTCTACTTCTAATGGATACTTAGAAGGAGAGAGTATCTGTATAAGGCTCAGAATGCAATAAGTAATGGATTAATTGATTAAAATTGCTAGAAAATATTATGTATACATCATGTTTTTAAAGGTTTAAAAATAAGCTTTTGTAAAAGCAAGTTAATGAATTAAATATTAATGTACTTACCCCAAGAGTATTTGACAGACAACTAAAAGAAAAAGAAGAAGTCTTTAGAACAAAAAGTTAATGATCATTTGCAGAAAATATGTTAATCATAAGTACCAAAAATAGTATTTTATCGCAAAATTTCGATGAATGAAATTGTTATTATATCTTTTGAACTAAAAAACCACTTTATCAGGCAGCCAAATTCGTAGCACGTGGTGGGGACCAGACTGCAAAATGCATATAAAATTGTTAACATAGTATGGTGGAAGCATTCATTGATCAGACATAAAAAATCGTGGGGGGTTAAATTTGCACATTTCAGAAATCTTGCAGATTTCAATGGACGGGAGAAAATATTGTGCTTCAAAAAGTGTGAGAGGTATCGACCTTGGGGAGGTACCTAGAAGTCTAGCGAGCAAGAAAAATATAGAAGTCGAGAAGTTTAGTCTAGTGTGCAAGAAAGGTTATGGGTCCCGTGAAAATGAACATGCAGTTTTAAATCTTTGATTTTCCAACGAATACTGAGATTATCTCATAGAATACCTCAATTCATCCCATGTCCAGAAGTCACGTCGTTTGGGAAACTTTAAATACATGTTCTTTTTTGGTCAGGCAATGAACAGTCGAACAGGAATTGCCTAGGCCATCTTGAATGCTCATTGGCAAAAAGACTGGGCTCCATAAACAAACCATATCTAAGATACTTGCCGATGACGCAATCTATTTGTTTTTCCTTGCTGACAAAACCTCTTTGAAAATCACACAAAGGTTTAAAACTGTTAGCAAATCCTACAAAAGTTTAAAACTGTTAGCAAATCACCTTCTGCTGTCATTTTTGAATATTGTTTTGTTTAGATTAATATCAACATTGTATTAATTGAACATTTGAAGCTGTTCCCAGGGGCTCACTTATGGCACATAAAAGAAGTTGTCAAGGGAGACCAACGTTGTTACCAATTAACTTTTCCTTGTTTTGAAAATCTGTCCTACGGTAAGCTGTCCTGAATACAAGTTAAATGCGCTCGGCTTTCCTGCAGGTGGAAATGTCAGGTGATTTTACAAGCACAAACCCCTTGAATATTGCTAAAAAACCTTTTATTTTGTGTCTCAGTAAATCTTTGTGTAATACCAAATAAAAAGTCCTACACATGGACAGAATTTCTCCATCTTTTTAGTTTTCAAACGAATGCCATTTTTACGCTACACCAAATTCAAATGACGTATTTCAAATACATTGTCCCCGTGCTTTCTGAACAAAGCAATGTCAACACTGAAATTGAAACAATTTATACATTTGGTTGTTACGATCATGTACATGACATTTTGACAATACTTTTGTACAAATATTTTCGCCTCAATACAAAGTTACAGAGCCGTTTCATCAAATATTAATCTTGATAAGAACAAAAGGCAGCCTCGTTTTGCATCAGCCTCGCTAAATAAGAACGCTTTCCTGTTTGCTGAACACACCATGAACAATGGCAAACAATGTTGAAAACCATGACAACAAGAAACCATCCGTTTACTTCGGTATTTGAAACCAGCACACGAAACGATCAACTTGACTTGAAGAATGTGCGACCGTCACAGTATTTTTGAGCTGATTTGTTAGATTTATCACTGTGCAGAAGGGACTGCAAAATTCGCTTATTCGTATCCTGTGGAAAAGCATCGATATGACTCATGCTTTTGTGGCCTAGGCCCATTTTGCAAGGGGCTCTAAAGTTAGCTGACCAACTGGACAGGTGTGTAGTGGACAACATGTCCTACCTCGGAAACACCTTGTCATGATATTTAGAAAACTGCTGAAGGACAAAATCAAAATCTGACAGGATTGTGGCTGAAATACTTTTGCAGCGTTATGTCCAACTATATCAACATGATTACAGTATTAGGTATGTTTTATTATCGTATTCTACTACCAACCATGTGTAGAAATGAAAGTTAATTCACAATACCCTGTTGATAAATGCGATTTTAGCGCATCTGTCTCATCCAGGGCTCTTTTAAAGTGATGTTCTCTCGCTATCAGTATGTGCTTTCTAGACCAGACTCTCGCGAATTTTACCAGGAAGAAAATTGAAACTCCATATTTGCATTGAGATTTCTATCGTTTCTGTGCGATGAAACCTAAGCTCGGATGTTAATTACATTTTTTCATGCTAAAGCATGTCTGTTAAATGTATAAAGAAAAACGACTTGGTTTTTACAATTTAACGTTGGATATCATTTTGAGGATGCTTCCGATTAAATACTTGGGATCATTCAACTGTTTTTGTTTGTTAGCGACACTTTTGTTTTCTAACGAGATTAAACGTATCTTCTGTTAAAAGACGAAGTCTCCTCAATGTCTTGATTTATAGACACAACATATTTTGTGCAGTCTAGACTGAATAAAAGCAAATGCTCCCCAAAGCTTTTTTGTTTTCCTTTTTCAAACATTGCCAGTGTCTCTCCTGATATGTCTGAGTCATTTTCAATGAAACTTAACAATGAGGGATGATGATAACTGGGCTAGGTACTTGATTACCATATCTAGTTGAATGAAAGGTAATCATCCTGTTATTAATATTTCACAAAATAGCCAGGTCATTATCAATTTTTTTGGAATGTTATTGCCTTGTTTTGAATGTTATTACCTGCTGTGGTAGCTAAAAGGGGTAACATTTTGGAATTTGGCTATTGTATTGGTCAAAGTCTTGAGGAAAAGCAACTTCAAAAAGCTGCAATTTCGAACTTGGCTGCTCTTCAAGCACTGCATATATATAGGTCTATTGAGGCACTAGCATAGATTGGAACTTCCACATAACCCCAACCCACCTAAATTTCTTATGATGGAAGAATCTGTACCTTTATCAGAGGTTCGATCCAGTACACTTTTCTTTTAAAGACTTTTGCAATGAGATACCTGCTGTTCAGCTGTATGTTTACTGCAATTGACACAATTATAAATGACAATTCAGATATTATTTGCAAATTGATTGTTCAGTGTTTTAGCTGGGTATAGAATTGCTTTTTGCAACATAATAATTTATTCTCTTTAAGATTTAAGGGTATAAATCGTGGCAACTAAAGGAGGAATGAAATGTATTTGTTATCATCATCAACATCAAATTCAACATCATCATCACCATAATCAACAGCATCATCATCAACATTATCGTAGTCAATGTTATCATCCATTTCAACATCATGGTCACTTCATCATCATCATCATCATCATTTTGACAAACTTTAACAGAAAAACCTCTTTACATAATTAGTTATGAGTATAATGCACTAAATTTTAATTGGCTTTTTATAGTTTGACAGTGAAGCCCAATCACATTAATTAGTTTAAAGATCATAGCACAAACATCATGCTTTAGCCTTGAAATATTAATTGTTTGCATATTTAATTTCAAACGTATGAGTTTATTTAGAGAACTTAAATACATGCCTGGCAATAAAAATTTCTTTTTTTTTATAATTGAATGAATTTTAAACCTGTCATTCATTAGCCAATCATTATTATTGCCAATCATCCTGTACTTAATTATCAAAGTTTGTCATTTTTTTAAATGAGTGACTCATTACTTAAACCTGTAAAGAGGTTTCATTATTCTAATGTTTCTGAAAATGAGTTCTGTAATTTCTATTTATGTAAAGCATGTTTCTCTACTATCTTTGAAGGTTTTGTATTGCAGACAGTAGTTTGATGGATAGCTTTGAAAACAAATAAACAAATTATCTAATGTAAGATAGGGATCTTTGTCTAAAGATTTCAAAACCATATTACTGGACTTCTTTTTCTTTGTTTGAAGCTTTTTGAAATATCAGTGGTCCTTTAGAGCCATAGCTAGCCAATAACTTGACCACATTGTGATAAGACATAATTACATTAAAACTTTGGGCCATTGAGGTTTTACTAGTTTTTCATATGTTTTATGCTTTACCTAAATTGCTTACACCCAATTCGAACACCAAACACCACTGGTTATGGTAACAATAAATTTGACTATTTGTGTTATCTCATGAATTAAAAGTGACTGTTCGTGAATTAAAGAGTTTTTGAGTTCGTCTATCAAACGTCTGTATCATGTCATACACGACAATGCACATTGATATCAACCTTCTTGGCATACCCAAGCAAATCATGGCTAGTTTTTCACCAATACTTTTTAATCCAACACTTAGCATCATCAATTGCCATTGTAACGAACTCTTATACAGCAAATTTAAATGTTCATTTTGCCTTCTTGTAGGTGTTTTATTTGTTTTCACGGCGGTCAGAGCACAGGACAGTCTGCTAGCCACCCCCAGTCAATCACTGGCCGAGGCACCATCTTTGATGCAGAACAGTCCAAGCCTGGAACCACCTGTGTATACGTCATCTTCGATAGACACTAATGCTGCTGCATCCAACGCATCAAGCACTCCAAGTTTGCAATATACATTCGATTCTGCATTTAGTTCAAGCTCATTGTTTCTGGATAATCTGGGCAGCTTTTCTAGTGACGTTTTTTATATTACTGGATCAGTTGATTCGACAAACTCACAAGTTCTTACTGCTCTGAATAGTGACATTACATCTCAGGCGTCTGTTGTCTCGAACGTGTATACAGAGCCACCTCCCATCTTAACCAGCACGGAGGTACTACCGATGACCTCTGCCCTTGAGTCGTCTGTTTTATTAGCTGCAGTGAACTCAAGCCAGACTCAATCACTGGCACCAAGCTCAGGATTATTAACAAGCAGCACAGGTGAAATCATCTCGCCTAACGCTACGGCTATGTTTAGCACAAGCTCCGCAACTGCAACACTGCTGATGACTACCAACTTAACAGACTCGTTCTCCAAAAGCACCGCAGTATCGACGCCGTTCACTTCTGCGGTTATCAATACGTCCACTACAGGGTCATTTGCTACCCACTCCATACAGAACGCTACAAGCACTGAATCATTTATTACTCCATCGAGCGCAACCGTTACTTTCGGCACTCAATTTGTACAGACGACTGGTTCACTGCAGACGCCCGGCTTAGAGACAAATAGCACCCTTATTTCTAACACGGGCATCCAGGAATCAAGCACATTAATCGTTCCTTCCATTTCATTAGCCGTAACGTCATCATATGTATCAACGTTATCGCTGAAGACTATTAACGCAGAGGCCAGTTCGTCACTGCCGCAGTCTTCATTGAATATTGCTGACAGTGCATCTACAGTTGCGCCAATCAGGACGCTTGGCAGCTCAAACGCCGTTACTTCATTTGATCTTGCTACATCCGCCTTCACAGCGTCTCGGGTGACTACGTCTAACGTGAGTGGGTCGATAGCAACGGTAAGCTCCGTTTCAGCGACTGTTCTCCGTTCAACTGGCATCGTGGCAAACGAATCAACGTCAGCAGTGTTTCAACCCAGTGAAACGATGAATGTTACTCGAACTACTGCGTTGGAGACAGTCGTTTTGCCGAGCTCAATCAATCCAGGGAGGACAGCCAATAGCAGCCGAGTTATAAGCACTGCAGGCGGTCGGACCTCTCCGATTGCTACGTCATCAATACCAGGCAGTTCGGTTGCTGTTGTTGTCAGTAGCCTTTCACCAATACCGATTTCTCATAGCAGTGCAACTGACGCCTCCACCTTTGCTGCTACATTGGCTTCCGTTTCACAAATCAATCAAACTGCTGTTAAACTGACTCCAACGTCCCGGTTGCTCTCTTCGATTCAAAGTGGTGTTGTTGTTGATGTACAAACGAGCAGATTTTTTGCCTCCACTGTACAGAATGCATCATCGCTTCCAGCGTCTGTTTCTTACACTAACTCCGTCCCAGTAGACTTGACATCGGCCACTTCAGCCGTCTTATTGAGCTCGGTAGTGAATGGGTCTATAGTGGCCTCCTACCAATCAACCTCACATTTGCCATTAACAACGAAAGGCTTTGCCCTAACCAGCTCAAGACCTGCATCTGAAGGCACCTATGCGACAATTGCCCACACCCAAAGTTTGTCTACCGATACTGCTAATAGAACATTGACCTACGCGTCGAGCATGACATCTGATACTGTTGTGAGTGCCTTTGAAACGTCATACATCCCACAGCCGACGCTTAGCACCGAATCGGGCACAACGCAAGGGAACAAATCAGCCAGTGTCTCGGCAACTCTGGTGACAATCGGTTCTCAGCGCACCACATTGGCCCTTTCGCTAGTGCCAACACAGATTTTGGGCTCGGTGGCATTTCACAGCTCTAATGCATCCAGCATTGACGCATCTCCTATGCCAGAGCATTCTTCTTTGCCTTCCAGCAGGACCTCGGATATTCAGAGAACAGCTTCGGTAGAAGCCAGTAGTGTCATAGCTTTGTCTACTGAAGCAACCTCACCAGTAGCTTCGACAATTATTGCCAGCCAACACACAACTCAACCAGCTGCAAGTTTCACTGAAAGATCGATCTACCCGTCACAGGCAACAGTAATAGATCCATTTGTTGTGTTCACATCCTTGTACCCTTGTTGGGTCACGGTACCATTGAATGCAACATCACTGCCATTTTATACCAACCAAACACAGCATCTTACAGCCACTGCTTCTACTGACTACCCCGTTATGACAAACACAAGTACTATTAGTGTTATTGGAAAAAAGAGAAAAAGACGCGCTGTTTTAGACTCTAGTAACACTACGACTCTTCCTATCAATTCGCTGATCGCTGCATCATCTCCTTCAACTGCAAGTGCCAGTTTTGTGTCAAGTGGAAATGTCACTGGTGCTTCAGTGTCCAACTTTGTCACTGTTCAGCCAACATCTACTGCCAGCCAGTCTCAAGGAGCCCCAGCCTTGGTGATCAATGCAACGTCACAGATCGGTGCGTCAACTGGTTCCATTGCAAGTGCCAGCTTTGTGCCAAGTGGAAATGTCACTGGTGCTTCAGTGTCCAATTTTGTCACTGTTCAGCCGACATCTACTGCAAGCCAGTCTCAAGGACCCTCAGCCTTGGTGATCAATGCAACATCACAGATCGCTGCGTCAACTGGTTCCATTGCTAGTGCCAGTTTTGTGCCAAGTGGAAATGTCACTGGTGCTTCAGTGTCCAACTTTGTCACTGTTCAGCCGACATCTACTGCAAGCCAGTCTCAAGGACCCTCGGTCTTGGTGATCAATGCAACATCACAGATCGCTGCGTCAACTGGTTCCATTGCAAGTCCCAGTTTTGTGCCTAGTGGAAATGTCACTGGTGCTTCAGTGTCCAACTTTGTCACTGTTCAGCCGACATCTACTGCAAGCCAGTCTCAAGGACCCTCAGCCTTGGTGATCAATGCAACATCACAGATCGCTGCGTCAACTGGTTCCATTGCAAGTGCCAGTTTTGTGCCAAGTGGAAATGTCACTGGTGCTTCAGTGTCCAACTTTGTCACTGTTCAGCCGACATCTGCTGCAAGCCAGTCTCAAGGACCCTCAGCCTTGGTGATCAATGCAACATCACAGATCGCTGCGTCAACTGGTTCCATTGCTAGTGCCAGTTTTGTGCCAAGTGGAAATGTCACTGGTGCTTCAGTGTCCAACTTTGTCACTGTTCAGCCGACATCTACTGCAAGCCAGTCTCAAGGACCCTCAGCCTTGGTGATCAATGCAACATCACAGATCGCTGCGTCAACTGGTTCTATTGCAAGTGCCAGTTTTGTGCCAAGTGGAAATGTCACTGGTGCTTCAGTGTCCAACTTTGTCACTGTTCAGCCGACATCTACTGCAAGCCAGTCTCAAGGACCCTCAGTCTTGGTGATCAATGCAACATCACAGATCGGTGCGTCAACTGGTTCCATTGCAAGTGCCAGTTTTGTGCCAAGTGGAAATGTCACTGGTGCTTCAGTGTCCAACTTTGTCACTGTTCAGCCGACGTCTACTGCAAGCCAGTCTCAAGGACCCTCAGCCTTGGTGATCAATGCAACATCACAGATCGCTGCGTCAACTGGTTCCATTGCAAGTGCCAGTTTTGTGCCAAGTGGAAATGTCACTGGTGCTTCAGTGTCCAACTTTGTCACTGTTCAGCCGACGTCTACTGCAAGCCAGTCTCAAGGACCCTCAGCCTTGGTGATCAATGCAACATCACAGATCGCTGCGTCAACTGGTTCCATTGCAAGTGCCAGTTTTGTGCCAAGTGGAAATGTCACTGGTGCTTCAGTGTCCACCTTTGTCACTGTTCAGCCGACGTCTACTGCAAGCCAGTCTCAAGGACCCTCAGCCTTGGTGATCAATGCAACATCACAGATCGCTGCGTCAACTGGTTCTATTGCAAGTGCCAGTTTTGTGCCAAGTGGAAATGTCACTGGTGCTTCAGTGTCCAACTTTATCACTGTTCAGCCGACATCTACTGCAAGCCAGTCTCAAGGACCCTCAGCCTTGGTGATCAATGCAACATCACAGATCGCTGCGTCAACTGGTTCCATTGCAAGTGCCAGTTTTGTGCCTAGTGGAAATGTCACTGGTGCTTCAGTGTCCAACTTTGTCACTGTTCAGCCGACATCTACTGCAAGCCAGTCTCAAGGACCCTCAGCCTTGGTGATCAATGCAACATCACAGATCGCTGCGTCAACTGGTTCCATTGCAAGTGCCAGTTTTGTGCCTAGTGGAAATGTCACTGGTGCTTCAGTGTCCAATTTTTTCACTGTTCAGCCATCATCTACTGCAAGCCAGTCTCAAGGACCCTCAGCCTTGGTGATCAATGCAACATCACAGATCGTTGCGTCAACTGGTTCCATTGCAAGCTCCACTTCTGTGCCAGGTGGAAATGTTACTGGCACTAAAGTGTCAAATTTTGTCACTGTCCAGCCGTCCTCCGTTTCAAGCCAGTACCAACCAACCTATACCTTGGCTAGCAATATATCAAAACAAGTACAAAACCTGACATCAATTTCGGCACATGTATCAAGCCAAGCAGCTGCCTTAAATGCATCCGATGCCAGCTCCACTGCACTGCTACATGGGACATTGTCTCACAGCTCTGTCTCCTATTCGGTACCACCAGTTGTATCATCATCTACTGACAGCCAAGGCCGCACCACGACATATAGAGCAGAGAGTACAAGAGTCACAATAGCTGCGTCATTCTCAACCTCAGTCGATTCTGTTATAGTACTGAGTGCGACAGACTCAAGAAGCCCGTCACCAGTTCCTTTTATCTCTGTTGTAGTGTCTACAGTTGTGGTGAGCGCAAGCAGCACTGCAAGTCGCGGTATGTCAGTAGGGACAGTGCTACCGACATTAAGTGCAGTTCCCACCCAACAAGTACTGCAATCGATGGAATCTGGGTCATCTCGGCGCTCTGATATTTCCTCTCAGCATTCATTGACGCCTGCATTGAGTCAAGTATCGCAGCCTTCCTCAGTTAACATTGCATCATCCGTTACTGATAAGCGGGTAGTGAGCTCAGTAGTTTCCTCAATGCCAAGAAGAGTAAGTGTGATGTCATCGCTGGGTTGGTGCACCGCGTACTATACCAGTAGCGTAACTCCACGGAGCGTTGAAGCATCACCATCGCCAAGTGCCTCTGTACCACTTGAAAGAGCATCCACTGTCACTGGAGCAGAAAGGACAATGAGTGCAATACCATCTTTGGCACCTTCTTCTGAGACACGTCTATCCAGTCCATCGACTACTGCATACAGCATTGCTTCGACTAACAGAACTTCACAGGTGTTGCGTCCCACGTTGTCTACGCAATCGCTGCCAGTCACTGCAAGCCAATCTGGACTGTCTTTCTCAGTGCTACAGCCATCGTTGTCATATACTCACACGTCGCCGACGCAAAGTATTGAAACAGTACCTGGCTTTTCTGTTACAGCATTTTCGACTGTCGAGGGACATGCATCTTCCTCTTTGAAAACTCTAGCGGTACAACGCAGCCTAGTAACTCCGTACTCCGCGACACAGATTTTGTCTGACTCCACCCTAGGATCACTACCTGCGGTTTCATCATACCATTCACAACATTCGAAAAGCACCTCTGTTACGTCACAATACTTTATTTCTGAATCATCAATTACACCATCCTCCTTCACACCGGCGCGTACCATTGGACAAGGCAGTTCATTGCTGGCAACAGCAACAACAGAAAGAACAATGTCTGCTGCTTCCTCGGGGATCACCGACCAGACTGCAGCATCCTCCTTTTCAAGCCAGGTCGTGCCCAGATCTTCGATCGTGGTGTCTTCGCTATCAGCAACAAGCTCTACACAGCTCCTGCCTAAGCCTTCCGCCATTGCTTCATCGCCACAGCGTGCTCAATCCACTCTAGTCCAGGCCACAACCGAGGTGCCTTCATCTGCCACATTGCAGCCGTCTGTTACCCAAATCGTGTCATCTCGAACCTTGCTCGTTGCCAGCTCAGAAATAGCATCACCCAAGACGCCAACGCTCGCCACTGGCGCTGTATCTCTGTATTCAGCCACAACATCATCCATATCGCTGTATACTATAGTTGCAAGTCAGTATCTCAGGACGTCCTTACCAATATTGCAATCGTCACTCATACCAACTGGTGTAGTCTCAGTTGCCTCGCTAACGTCCACAGCGTCAAGTAGCGAGCAAAGTATCCCTGTGTCCGCGGCTTCTATTAGCACATCCAGAGCCATGTCAACAGCTGTACGACAAACGACTCGCCCAGGAACCACTGTCATCCCAACAACAGTGCCCATATCCCGCGCATTGTGTCAGCTGCTACTGAGTGTACCGCTCAACGTTGATGTCACTACGAGGCAGTTTAAAAATGACATCGAGCTGAGTTTGGCGTCAACGTACGACAGATTACTGTCTTTTGCCCGCAGAAGGAGAAGAGCAGTCACACAGGGAACTTCGACTGTCAATGTAAGCCCTTATTCTCTCTGTCAATGTAAGATCATGGACTGTTTTTTACAATTGCTAGAAAAAGCGGAACTAGTTTTCGCATACCAAAAAGTACTTTTTTCGTCCGACACTCCTCAGAGTATGCAGTCTATTTTTTTAAGAAAGCAATTCCCCTTCATCATTGCTTAATGTTTGAAACGTCATTTCCTTGAAGGTGACATCGATAACACGTGAAGGAGTGAGCCAGACTGTCGACGTTCAATTTTACGTGAAAGAAAACGAGACGGTGGTGACGGCAGATCGAGCATCCGCCAATTTCAAAAAGTTGACGCCAAATGCCCTCAGCCAGCAAGTGAAGTATACGGTATGCTGTCGCTTTTTATTTACGTTATATTTATGTTATTTTTATTTATTGGCGATATTATCATCACTGTCAAGTCATGGCGATATCTTTACATATATACAGAAAATAGGACAGTGCTCAACTTCCCTAACCTTTTTTCATTTCAGATACTTGGTTCTCTTTTACATCCGAAACCTCCACCATAATTTTCTGCCCAAGTCTCTGCCTAACTTCTTTTTTTTCTTTTATTTGATAATTTAAGTCCTTTGTCATGTTGTAAGATTTTCATTATTGAATTCTTTAATATCGAAAAATCTCAATTTCAGTTGTATAACATACAATTTGTTCAGAAGGTGTATTCTTAATACTCATGGATGCAAGTTTCAAATTATCTGTATTCAAAAAGATTCCAATAGAAAATCACTCGACTTGATAATATTTTTTTCTTGCACATAAAACTACGAAGCCTAATCTGTATCCAATCTTTTCTTACAGGCCCTATCACCCATCACTGTTGTGTCTACAACAACAACAACCAATGCTACCCCCCGTCCTGCTGAGAGTCTCCTCCTTAGCATGGTCCTTCGAGACGATGCAAACAACAACATCTCATCCGGGAACAACAAAGTGATGTTCGAGCAGAAAATGGCAAACCAGTACAAGACGAACAACAGAATATCAAGTGACGTCATCTTCAAGGTAAATGCTAGTCATCTGCCTTGGTTAGTCTTGAAAGTCTAGTCCCTAGATTGAAGTTTAATAATGCAGTCAGTGCCCCAAAGAACCACGTCCTTCGCATAAACTGGGTCTTTGAGCCAGAGCCCTAACATCAGTTACTCTAAATGGTTAATCACTAGCTAATTGATTGAAGATTTAGTTTGATATTTCTTCTATTTTGATCTTTAATATTTTTTGTTTAAGATTTAATGTTTCTAATCTTTCACTTATGCATTCATCGTATATGAAAATTAATTCTGTAGGAATACAAAGTGTCCCTATTTATTCCTATCTTTGACTTTTATTTCATTTTTAATTTTATTTGGACCTCTTATCCAGGTTTAATCGCACTAGCTCTAATTTCACTAACACTTTTTTACCCTATGTTTCATAGCTTATTATGCGCCATGCTACTTTAAATAAGCTTCAAAAATCTTCTTTACTTTTCACCATGTCAGTTTTGCAAACTGTTTGTTCCAGACCTTAAACTCAGAGCCACCTGTAATTATGGTACATCGTCGAAGTAAATCTTTCTAAACATTGTTAACCTTAAAGTTAAACCTCTTTTTAAACAGTTTAATCTATTAATCTAACCTGTTCTAATTTAGTTTGATATTTATTCTTTTTCACTTCAGCGCTGGCTCGAAGTTTTAAATATTCAACTATAATTCTTTATTATTACTATTATTGACATGATCATTATCCTTTTTAATTTTGGCTGTTTTATTTATTGATTTTCTTTCAGTTTTTCCTTTTATATTACAATTTTTCATCTTGTAAAACCAGGCTAGCAGATTGCAAATTACCTTGTAATAGTGAGATTTGTAATTGTATTTTTTATTGAATCGAAAATGAAATTTTTCCATCATTATTATCATCATGCGCATCATTCCCACCTGTCTGTATTTGCAGGTCATTTATATCAAACACGAGCCGAAGAACATTGTTTATTTGGAGCTGTATGTCAACATTTCTGGGGTGCTGCAAAATGCCAGTACCGTGCAGGAGACCTACACCAACCGCGCCACTCAAGTGTCAACAGCCGCTCTTAGCGCGCTTCTTGGAATGACGGTGAGCCAATCAGACTTGTAGTTTTACACACGTGACAAAAATTAAGTTCTCTCGTCACCCTGTGCTATATCTTCAGCGTTATTGCAGTCCTAACGGCTTACAAAATGCTAATATGCAAACCATGAGGCTTGGTTGCCACACCCGTCTTTGGCTGGATTTTCTTGTCTTGCGAGGGAAGGTTAGCTTGGATCAAGGGTGTTATTCTCTGTCGCTGTATCCCAATAATGTGCATTGTACAAATGGTTATCCTCAATATGATTACTGAAAAAATGAACCCGTTTCCACCACTAATCCTATATGCAGTGTATCAATCACTTTCCATCTATAACAAACTATTTTTTTCGACAGGTGCTGACTACGCCTTACGCTGTAGTGCAAGTCGTAACTTCGCCTATTTACCAAGTCCAAATGACAATCAGATCTGTCACCGCAAGCGCCAACTTCACTAGCATTGCATTCAAGAAAGACCTTGAGTTGCGAATCGCATCGTTGTATCGACTGGCGAAAGACACTACGGCCCGACGTAAACGCAGAGCAATCGGCAGCATATCCTCATCGGTGAGCCATCAACTTTTTTGTACTTTAAGATGTGGTTTATTTCAGTCTATAATTGTCACATCTTTGTGTAATGACAAAAATATGTTTAAGCATTCATACTACAAGAGCACTAACTATCACGGTGCTCGCTGCATTTAATGTATATGAACACACCCCTTTGTCAGTTTCTTTGTATCTGTTTTCAGCCCTATAAGGGTAGTTGGTTTGATATCGTACTGGGCATAAAATATACAAGGCTGCACATTGGCGCTTGTAGAACTTAGATGTGCCAAGCTTTGCTCTTAATGGTGTAACCATCATTTGCCATGCAGATGCCACCATTATTCCTGTTACTTTGTATCATACGGATATAAAGCAAGAGTTTAATGGCATATCATATAGACAGTAGGGTAGCTGGAGCGGGGCAAGGGGTCAGCTGCTCATACCACCCCTCCCCCCCCCCCCCCCCATCAAACATTTCGAGCTACCATAGCAATAGATACGCCTATATCGGTACACACTTTTGTTGGAAATTTCCAGTTTCGCCCCACCACTGAAAATATCTACCTGAGCCACTGCCTAAAAGGTAGTCCTTGAAGCTGGTCGTGATATTATTTGTGAATAGTACCATGCTATGCCCTTTCTTTCAGATCGTGTCTCTGACCGAGACTACGAACAGCCAAGCTGTGGTGATCTTCTTCGTGCTTGACCAAGGCAGCGTGCCAATGGGCGTGACGTTGGCGGCCACGCTAAACAGAGTGCAAGTCAATAGGATGTCCAGCATACTCGGGGTCGAGGTAAGGAGACCGCTTTTATGTATGTTCGCCATAGCTAGTCACTGGTTATACTTGCCCTAGATGGTCAATAGAGACCCTTCAGCACTGATAATTTTCATGAAGGTTCGTTTGATGTCTAATAATCCTGTTTAATTTATGAGCTTCATTTGCCCTTGTGTATTGCTCAGTGCGAATCGTGTCTTGTGTACTAGTACCCTTGGTTTTTTGCGTCTGCTAAAATTATTGATCTGCTATTCTGACCAACTGCGGCATATCGCCTGTTTAGGTCGTGACGCCCCCGGCGGCTGTTGAAGAGGCCGTCAAGAAGGCTACGTCGTCCGACAACTTTTGGTGGATTATCGCTGTGGCCGTGGGCGCTTTCTTGCTGGTGCTGATTGTCTTTGCTTGCCTGTATTGGAGATGGACCGTGGGTGGGCCTAAAAAGAAGCTCGACTTGGAGCAGATTCAAATGAAAGACAAAGCAGAGGACAAGGGAATGGTAAGGGAATGAGCCACCAATGATGCTCTTAGATCTTTTGCTGAAGCTTCTGAAGTACAATATTTGATGCATTCATTCTTTTGGTATGAGTTGTTTATTGCACTGGGAATTTAGGTTTCCTCGCATCTGAGATTAGCTAGTTAGAAAATTTCCTATTCAGCTTCCAATTTATCTAATTCTCTCACCTTGTAAACATCGATGTTGCTTATTTATCCCTTTATTGGTTTTTAAAAACTTTTAGTGAACAAAGTGATATATGATTCTTGCTGTCAATAGGCCTGTTGTTCGCAAAACTAAAGCGCTTGTCTTTTTGTAAGCAGAGCTATGGTGGCTACAGAGAAATCGCCAAATATGCGGGAGGCAGTAGTCAAGGGGGTCCAGCCCTTAAAACTACCACGTTCTCGTCGCCTGCAGCAGACACGGATGAGAGGCCAGATCTTTCAAGATCAATGAGAAGAAAAGTGAAGCCACGCGAAACTCCTTCGCAGAAGGCTTATGTTGCTCCCCCGGGAAGGCAAGTAGCGCAAAGTCTTTTGTAATGTAATTGCTTGGCAACGAAACCTGCTACATGAAAAGTTATCAGCTTTCAGCAAGCAATGACGTGTTGTTTTCTGCACCGCAGGCAAAACCCTGCGTACGACGAGTCAGAGGACGAGGAAGATGATGTGGAAGATGATGTCGAAGATGATGAGGATGATTATGAATCGGACATCCCCCCGGCAAAGAAGCCTGAGCCCCGTCGGCTAGTGTCGGCTAAGAAGACGGTCGAAGTACAGCCTGGGCCTAGCCGCACGCAGAAGAGGGTCGCTGAGCCGGCGCAAAAGTCAAGCGTGGCTCCAAGAACTGAAGAATTTGAGAGCGAGGTTGAAGAGAGTGAATCCGAAGAGGAAGAAGTTTACCAGAAGAAGCAGGTTGGTTTTAAAGATAATGTATTTTGTAATATTAATGTTTATTTTTAAGCTTACTCGTGATCAGCTGCCCGCATTGTTCTAAAAGGTGTGAAATTATCAGCCTAGTGAGGGCTTTGGGAGAACAATGGAAGCCAGCTTTAAAACTAAAAACTCTATGGGAAGATCTATTTGAAAATATAACATGTTGGAGGAAGACCTTTTAAACAACGCCAGTCACATGAGACGTTTTTAGGCCAATCACTTATTTGTGTTGTGACAAATGAAAAATGACTGTATTTGTGTTGGATCTACAATGAGGCCAATGAAGGCCAATGTGCTTTGGTCTCAAGACCTGTGCTCCTTTGTTTTTAACTCTTCACCGCTGTTATAAAGGTCACAAACCAAGTGAACCACATTGTTCAGACGTTTTAGCCAGCCAGATATCTTCTTCAACGCCAGCACCAACAAATCTTGATGTTTTTTATCCTTTTTTCAGCCTGAGACTTACAGATCTGCCGCTGCGGAGCTGCCTCCGTTGCCACAAATGAAAGACGTACAAGAGGCAGCTAGTTACCCTCCTGTTCGTTTCCGGACCAGTATTGAACCCGAGGCTAGCGCGACCGAGCATTTACCGCCCATTCTAAAGCACACTTCGCTCACTGGCCGGAAGCTACCGGTAGGGCTTCACTGAGTGATAGTGATCTTGGGTAGTACTTTGGCAGTTAGAGAACGTAGTGCTTCTTCCAAGCCTTTGTGAAAGCTTTCCAGCACTCTAACTGTTTTGACTGAAATATTGATTTGGCTTTAGGCACAACACAACTACTATATAACACAGCGAATATAAACACAACTATGATATCATGTCCAGTGCAAAGCGTAAGTGACGAAAGCTAGTGTCCAGTCCTACAACAGTAATTGTATTTCTTGTATTTTGTTTTCCGCCAACAGGAAATAGACGTCGATCTCAGGCAAAAGGCCGATTTAGAGAGAAGTCGAAATAAACAACGGCAGCGGCTTCGTGCATCGGGAAGGAGGCCGGCTGCAAAAGAGGCTAACTTAGAGACACCAAACACTAGAAGACGAGACTGGAAAAAGGCCCAATCAGATTTCGATGCTATTCTAGACCCATCGTCATCAATGTCAAGAAAGAGGTAAATAGAATTAAAATCTAAGCTAATCTTTTGTGCCACTTCTGCTTGTTTCTATTTGTATTTGTGATGGGGACGGAAATTTTATTCCCTTTCGTTATTGAAAACCTCTCTTTGTGACTGAGTTTAATGTTTTAAGTATATATTATTGTACTGCTATTTTCGAAGAATCTTTGAATTTATGTTGGATCACTTTTTTTAGTCCAAGGGCGCAGAAGAGAGCAAGGCGGAGGCACAGACTGAGAAGAAGCCACAAGGTTGACATCGCCATTGATGGGCCTAAGAAAGAAACAGACGAAAATAAAAACGTGAAATTGAATAACTACATGAGTTTAAATAGCCCCAGTCGGACATCGACGGTAATTTTCTATTCCTCTTTCGATTTATTTGAAAGTGATACCTACCAAATATTGGGGATAGGATTTTCATATAAATTGATAGCAAGAAGAGCAAGATACTCGTACAAACTTGAGCCGTTTGTTTTTAGACGGAGTATCAATCGTTGACAGCGGTCATCAATCTCTACCTGGCTTATATAGCATTGTACCTGTTGATCATGGTGGAATGAAAGGGGGATAGATCAAATTAATTATCTGTAGTTTCAATTTTAGAATCAATTGTAACCAATCTTGGCTTTAAAGGAAGCATTCTGATAAGTTTGATAACATTCAGGGATGCATTTGATTATATTCCTGTGATTTTCCTTTTATGCTTGTTACATAGTATACATTCAACTAGGACGACTTATTCCGATAAAAAGTTGCTGGTATTTAGATGCCAATGTATGATGCATGTTGGTCATCTATTCGGCTAGTCCGCTTGATGCAAGCTTTGATTTTAGGTCGACTCCGAGGACACAGAAACGAAGAAGGAGCGGGAGGCAACCATCGATAGTGCAAGAGAAAGGATTCACACACTCCTAGATGACGCATTTTCATTTCTACAACCTCATCGAAAGCCAAAGGAGTCGCCCAGGCCAGAGGTGGTGGAGGAAACATTCTTGGAGAGGAGTGTGGAGCCAGCACAACATGCGCCAACCCTCCCCGCTCGCTATACAGGTAATTACCAGTTAATTGTATTTAGCAGCCTTGTGAAAATCAACCCACAACACTGAGTCTTTCTTAATATTATCCCTGTAGGTTAACCTCGCTTACACGACTACTCCCTCGTTACGGCTAAATGCAATCATAAGTCATTGATGTCTGTGTCTATTGTACCCATACCTATATCTTACAATAGCGAGCATGTCCTGTTGCCTATTGTCCTGTTGCTCTTATCTTACAATAGCAAGTTTCCCCCAATGAGCTTTGAAATCATTTGATACCTTTGTTCAAAACACGTGTTTTGACATGTGTTTTCAATCTTCTTATTCCAACAGCCGCGCTACCACCTCCTCCGCACGGACGCGCTACTGCTCCTGTGGGCAGCGACAGAAGGCGGACGTTCAACTACCCTGTCTACGAAACGCCGCCCGACTATCAGAACGAGGTGAAACCGACTTTTACCAAAGAACCGATGGTAGTTATGGACCGCACCGACAGAAGCAGGTATGACCTAAATTCCGGATACACGATGCTCTTTGATATATCCTGCCAGGGAATGTTCTTAAAATCTGTTAAGCAGTTTCATTACCTTCTTATTTGAGAACTTGGAGCTAAACATGCAGTCCTAAAGGTGAACCAAGGTATAACCCTTAGTTTCGCTGGGCATTTTCAGCAATATTATTTCGAGAACCCACCAACTCTGCCAGGTAAATTCACTAAGAGGCTCATTAAAAAAGCCCCTATTGAAAGTATCCAAAGATCCTTCCCAGTGGTTTTCTCGTACTGGAACATTTCGATGGGTTGCCAAATAGTTACTTTAGAAGAATTACTCGGTTTTGCGGGCGTTCTTTTAACCTGTTTTTGTGTTGTATTTTTAAGGACAGCCCCAGACACAGTGTAACTTCCTGGTGCAGCGTTCAGCCTTAAGCAAACACATTTAGGTGTTCGGTTAATTGACGTTTTCTCCTCCACAGGTACCTAAGTCAGCGGCTGGGACAACCTGCTTACGTGAGACCGTACAGCTCCTTCGCATATCCATTTGAGCAATCGCCAAGCGAGCAGCCGGTTTACATTACCCCTGTGAAGCAGCAGCCAGATGGCTTTGTAAGTTTGGCCCTCCTAATTCTTCTCGAGCAAATATCAACGTATGGTTTCCATTCCGAAGGTCTTAGAATAGACAGAACAATCGCTTATCTGACGAAAGCTTCGAATCTTCCTTGTTTGTCTGGATTTGTTTGGCTTAACAAACAAGCAAAATGTTTGTTTGGTTACCACCAGTGAAAACATTGTTTATTTATAGTAAACATATTTGTTAGCTAGTTAGTTAGGTCTAGAGCAGTGCGTCAAATGCGCTGTTAGATTGAGAGTTCTTCGTCAAGGTTCAAGTGCAACATCTTTTATTCTATCTTTTTATAATCACTATTTCTTTTAATAAACTCTGATAATAAAATAATTTCAAATGCCTTCTCCTGCCCCGCTCTAATGAAGACACCCTATGAGCTCGCTCGCTTTATGTCTTATCGTTGTTCTTGCAGGGGGGTGTCATATGGAGTCCATATGCGAATGAGGCAGTAAGGGAAGGCATCAACGACAGCTCTGCACCCGTAAGTGCACTCCGTATTAATAGTATTGTATTTGTATTCAATGTTTATTTCTACCTAGCTTCCGAAAGTAGGACACTGAGAAGCTTTATGCTTATTGAGCAGTGTCCTGGTCCTTCCTATTGATGTGACAACACCTCGTGATTCCTTATGCCTGAAATTACAGAGAGTTGGCGACTTTCCTCATTCTTTGTGCAAGTTTGGTCGTGCCAGGGACCCAAACCACAGGTCCTTGGTCCTGTAAACAACACCTCTAACAACTCTAACATCCTCGCACTAATAGCAACAACAACAACTTTCCTTTTTCTACGCTTTGCTGAACACATAACCATGACGTCACTCTCTACTTACAATTCCTTTACTCCTATATTTAGTTTCAGTCCATTGGCCTATTCATGGAAAAGACTCTCGATTGATCTTCTAAAAACCCTCTGGTGTTTTTTGATCCGCATTTGACTATTAATTTTGTCAGCTTTTGGTCATTTTTGATGTTTGCACACTGTTAGGAGTGTCAGACGAAAAAGTAATGCAGCATGCTCAATTCAAGTCTGTTTCTCACAATTGTAAGTTTGCTATCACAAGACATTGGTTCGACAAGACTCCTATTCAAAGCGTAAAAAAATCTAGATGCAGATCATCGAGTATTTAGTGACAGACAGTAAATTGGACTTGAGATGACTTGACGTTTTCTTCTAGCTCTTCAACACGATGCCCTCGCCGTTACCCGAACGATACAACGTGCATTCAACGCCAATGACAGTAAAACAACCCCACCACACTTCAATAGACATGGGCACGTATGGGTACGGAGGAGCCCCGCAGCCTCTTATTCGCGCTATAAAAGACGAACTTGTGAGACTCTCGCAAACAGCGAAAGGAAAATCTCAAATCAAGGAACTACCGTCAACTCAAGTCCAGCCTCCATAGTCTATACGATGAATAAAAGCGAAATATTTTTATGCTCGTCTTTTCTATCAAATTTCAAAGCAGCTTTAGTTTATAGCAGACGAAGAGAAAAAGCTGATTCAAGCCGAAATGATCAAATTTGACATTTTGCTAAGAAATTTTCAAAGCTGGAAGTATTTTGTGAAAATAAATTTTATCGTTTTTATAGCGATAAAGCTACGCATATGATATGTAAATCTCTTCTATTATTCGGGAAATAGGAGGACTGTTTATACTTATCAGAGAAGTGATTCGAATTGTTTACTGTATAAGATTTGGTTTTTCCGAGTTTCAAAACTCGTGAGCGAAATGAATGGACAACGATCCCCGTGAGAATTATGTTATTATGAAATTGCTTGTTTTATTGTTTTTTATTTATGTTAATTGAATATTTATTCTTTTTTGTTGCATTGTTTATTCAGAATGATTTTTGTTTTGAGCGTTGGTATTTTTAACAGTTTCAAGCCTTGAAGTTTTATCTTGGAAGTAAAATGGTCGGCTGCACTTCTCTTTGTTGATGTTTTCTGGACGGTATTGTCTGTAGCCTCTTTTTCGTATCGAGGCTCCCTGTACACGATGATGTTTGATTGCGCGGAGAAGAGACATTCTAAAACACATGGTGATGGGACTTGCGGAAGTCAGCCATCTTCAAAGTTAACGCCTGAGAAGGTCACTAAGACAAGCTAACGCCTGAGAAGGCAATCACCTCCCAAGAAACAAGATTACAATTTTAAGATCGAAACTCAGTAAGACTCTAAAAGGATTTTGCTGAAAGGGTATCGGGTTGCTAAATGATCATTTTAATCTCCAATCTGATATCAGCAGGTCGGCCTTGACGGGAGACCAGACATTCTTGTGCATCGCCACGCAACGAGATTGGGGGAATGGGAACGAGAAGCTTTGTTCGAAGTATTCTTAATCAGAAACCCTTCTTTATCTTTGCTTCAGCAATATATCTCGCCCCAGTACCCTATCTCGCTACGTTGTATCCAAGTTATTCAGATAAAATTTGCTGTACAATGCTTCAAATGGAGCTCATAATACCAACGTAACCCCCTGATCACGAATGAGAACATTGCACAGTCGACACGCTAACACAAATCACAGCAGAAAACCACAGTGAATACAGTCTATTTACCTCAATAAGCCTGTTACTGTGCTTTCAAAATGAGTTTCAACAAACCCCTTGAACAAAGCTTCTACTTTTTAAGTCAGTTCTTTCTTTTTACATTCAGCCCCCATGGTAACAAAAACCCCTCCATTTGCCCCTCTTCCCTTTCTGTAATGCCATATTTCTGAATGCAACGTACTGGTCCTACTTGACAAAACAAGGAGTTTATCTTTGTGAATCCTGGCCTTGCGTTGTGTTAAAATCCCATTTTTCTATCTCTCAGAAACAGAAACAAAAGTGCTTTTTCACCCTCTCTCCAAAGCCGAACTTCATTACATCCAGAAGAAAGGGCATTTTACTAGCTACAAAAACATCGTTCTGTATTGTCCCCAAACGACGATTGCGGCATTCTGATCTTAGAACTTCCTTCTGCCTATATTCGGCTCAAGTCCCGTTGGCAAAACAAAAACCCACAAAGGTTGTAATATTTTGCTTTTTGCAAGGATTTGCTAGGAGCTAATAGCATCAAATCCTTGTTCGTTGAATGGGTTTGCTCGCTTTAATGGGGCTTTATTTTGCAGATATTCTGCACAGTTTCTACACCTTCAGAAGAGCCTACAGGATGCAAGATTTGATTCGAATTGCAAAATGTTATACGGGTCGTGACACTGAAGAAATTTAGACAAGTCAAAGCCACTATTGGCAGGCAAGTACAAAATCTGTTCACTCCCTCACCAGAGATCTTCAAATACAAAACGTCTCTCGATCACGTCAGCATTTGTACCAGGGCCCAGTCTCTTGGAATTACCCAGACTGCACATCGGTCTCTTGTAGCACATCTCATAAGCTGTTCGACGGAACGATATATAAATCAATGTGTTTAAAATCGAGGATTAAAACTCTATATCAATCTCTTTATCTGTTGTGTTTATGCCTGAATATTTTAGCAACAGTTAGCATGATTCAAGTCATGATCGCCTGTAGCCAAGGCAACCTGTCAAGTGAGAAATGTGTCACTTTCAGCATTAACAAAATTGTTCATATGTACATCAAAACAGCTCCTTGAAAGGTTTCTTTGCATTTTGCTATGAGGAGCTAACAATCAATTTTGCTAACAGTCAATTGATTTAAATCGCCACTATAAGACCCATGCAGCAGTGCCTTGACGTTTAGGACGAAAGCATGTCATAACGCGAGCAGAAAGCATTCAAAGGCAGGTAAATTGCAAGGAATGGAAAGTACACTTGCCGAGCTCCTCGTTAGGGGCGCAACTAGGATATTCTAAGGGCAGGGGTTTCGTGGTAGAAATGGGGCATAAAGACGTTGGATTTTCATGGGAATAGGGCAAAATTCACTTCCCTGCCAAAATGGGCAGGGGTTTTAGCCCTCACAACCCCCCTTAGATGCGCCCCTGCTCGTGCCTTCCTCACAAGTTTACCGCACCTCCCCCCTTACATTTTCTCGTACAGGCGTCTCTGATTCAGATGAAGTGAAATGGTCATTATGGTAGCGCATAACTAAATTCCACCACTCGAGCCTTTGTACAGTTTAAAGACAATATTACTGAAACTGGGGCGTTTCTGAGAAAAGGAAAAGTGAAGGCAAAACGTAGCCTTGCGTATCCAGGGCCTCCCCCCGCTACCCATACGTTTCTGAATCCTTGTTAACAGGGGATGCCTGCAGAAGTTCAGCAGGGAGAGGGGGAAAGCATTAAGATAATGGTGAATAAATAGCAAGAGGATAGAATGGAGCTCGGTTACTGAAGAAGAAAAAAAGCAGTTCTATAAATGGCGCTTTTTCGATTCGGGCATTGCAACAGTGGAGATCTTCGCCTAGCCTTTTCGAATTCAGTCGCTCAAGTTAAGTTTATTGGCAGTGTCGTGAGCGAAAAGCAACCAGCATTTCTTGCAGGATTCAGAGGTATTCGTGACAAGGCGTCGCAAAGTCCGTGGAATCTGTCACTTGAGCAAGAAACGGACTTGAAACAGGCCGATGCGGTTAGGAGAAGAGTTGATCACGTGAGAAATACTCTGCGGTCATTGAACAGTGGAATAATAGACCAATCAGAGTTTGTTGACCCTCTGGCTCCCCCTATTATATCTGGACATTGAGCGAAATTCCTGTCGTTTTAAGACCGAAGGCAAATCACACCGAGAGAATTGAAAACAGGGCAATTCACAGTGAGAGTCGGAGCATTGCGGTAGTGTTCTCTGCTAGAAATTCAAAGGGGAATACCTCGTTTGTGTCAAACTGTTAGTGGCTTGTTCATCACTATAAAAAGCGAGAACATAAACAATGGCACAAGTCGAAGAGGAAGCTCGGCATGAAATTCTTGCTTGTCAGAGTGGAAGAGATGATGGTGACAAAAAGGCCACTCGGTATTTGAGAATCGACAATGTCGCTCGCCATCGTCCCTGCATGACATTAGCGGAGGATTTGTGCATCGAAAACGAACCAAGTCCCAAAAGTTGCGATGCAAGGAAAACAACCGAAAATGCTACGACTGCAAGATCAATTCCCACAAGCAAAAATGCCAGCCATGTTACAAAATTCACAGTGGAGAATTTTCTGAACGGCGCGTTAAGTGACGATGGGTCGAAAACCCCGAGGAAGGAACAAAATTTGCTGAATTCGTTTTATTACAGTGTCGGGGAAAGGGATGATGGATTAGATGAAGAGAATAACAATTTACGAAAGGACCATAAATGTGTTGAAATATGTCACAGTTATCGCACTGTAAGAGAAAGAGGTGATGACGTAACTGACATTTTGGAACGTCCTGGAAGTTGTAGTCCAGAGCAGAGCGAAAATAGTGGGAAAGTTGTTTTTTCCTTCGAAGTACCAAGTGCGGAGCCACAACAAGAAATTGCGGCCAGATCTTCCAGTTGTTGCCCCGGCGTATTTACTACTGAAACATTCGTGGACAAAGAAAATCGATTTCCGGACAAAACCGGAAGAGGTCGTGATGACCTCAGTTCAGAGAAAGGAAGTCAGCACAGGGAAAGCAGGAAGACAAGCTATGGGGGTCTCGATGCGGCAGACACAAACAAAGTGGAGAAGGAGGTTGTCTCGTTGCCCAGTCTGTCAGAATTGGTGAATTTTTCTAAAAATGCGGCGATTTTTCAGGAGCAACCAAAGACAGAGTTGACTATGCAATCCTTGTTTCAGCGTTTTGGTTTGGAGAACTTGAAAAATGGAGATAACAATTCTCAACATAATGCACAATTTGGCACTGGTGAAGAAGACACACAAGAGGCCAGCAACCCCGAGCGAACTGCATCCACAACAACCACATTTGCTGATTCGCCAAGAGGGACTGAGCCCGAGCAAGTTGTGGTGAAATCCGGGGGTCAACAACACCCGACAGCTACTGTTCACACTCCACAAATTTTGACTCAACAAGGTTTGGTGCAAGCAAATTTTCAAAGGGTGGCACCGTATAGCCCCCTGTTCCCGTTTGTGCATCATATTCAAACAGCCGTGGACTCTCTGGGTCGACCTTTGCAAACAATACCTCTGCATCAAGCAGCACACTTACAACCCTCGCCACAGCTACAACAACCGCAACTGCAGTATTTGCAAAGTTTCCCCTACGTCTACAGTCCGTTGAGTATCCAGCAGAACTGTCTGAGTTTCCCCCCGGGCACGATCCAATATTCAAACGGGCAGTATCTAGTGCCAGTTCATCCGAACTTCCTCGCCCAGCACCCCCATATTTTAGCAGCACAACAACAAGCTGTAGCCATGAGTAGCCCCAACCACCAGGAGGAGGATAGGGAACCCCCTGAGGTCAGTCACGTGCGTGTAGGTGGAGGCACTGAAATTGTGTTGACAAAAGTCGTCAAAACTGCGAATGAGGCAGAGAGTAAATGCGAGGCTGATGAACGGCCAACTGAACACGCAGGGCCGCAACATGAAGACGTCACTATGGACGAAAGAGCTGAGGATGAATCAAAAGGCAGTCCTGAGCATTTCGTACCTGTACCTAGCCAAGACGAAGAAATGGAGAGTGACGAACATCAATCAGCTTCAGCAGAGCCGAGTGTTATCACGTGGGTGAATGAAGGGGGTAAAAATACGATCCCCATTGTGTCCCCCAGTAGCAGTGAGGCGCAGCAACACATTGCCTGGCTTGATCAAGTCATAAAGCAGGGGGCTATTGCGGGGTACATACAGCCGAGTGTCCCGTTGACATCCCCCACCTGGGTTGAAAAGCATGGTCATCAAGGAGTTGTTATTGGCCAGGGGGTTGAAAAAGAAAGGCAAAGAAGCATTGCCTGGGTTGTCCAGTCCCCACTCAACTCGTCGATCGTTGGTGCAGCGACCCCCTGCACAACCACTGTCAACCCGACTAGGCCAGCGAGCAGAGAGGACATTATGTCGAACCCAGTCCTCGCCGCGTATGCACGGCCAGAACAGTACATGCGACAGGAGCCACTGATTTGCCGCTGGACATCGAAAAGTGACGTCATAAAGGAGACTGGTAAGCAAACAGTGGTCAACGTCTGCTCGCGACAATTCCAGTCAGTGGACCAAATTGTTTACCACATAGCGGAGGACCACTTGAGCAACACCGGTCCTAGCACCACGGAGCTGCATTACTGCCACTGGAAAGACTGCTCCCGGAACAACGTACCGTTCAAAGCCAAGTACAAACTGGTCAACCACATTCGTGTTCACACGGGCGAGAAGCCATTTCACTGCTCCTTCGCCGGCTGTGGGAAACGTTTTGCGCGATCAGAGAACCTGAAGATTCACAAAAGAACTCACACAGGTATCAAAGCTTAAGTTTTCCTTTATTGTGATTTTTAAGTAACCCTGCAAAGAGGATTTGATAGAAGCATAACCGATCCAGTTTATTGTGGAGGCCATTTATTAATTCACAACACCCCCCTCCTCCATTTATTTCTATACCTAGGTTGTTGTTTTATTCGAAGTTCCCCATTTATTGGAAAACAAGTGTATTTTCATGTTATCATTACTGTTCTCTTGGAAATTTATTATTGCTGCCACAATCATGGTGTTTTTTACATTAAATGCCATTTTCACCCTTATACGACGAAAAAGATTCTGAAAAAGGACTTTTGGAAACGAGGACAACCTGCCCTGGCCTCAATTGCAGTTATAGGCGAAAACGAGGCCCAGAGAAAACTTTCAGCTTGATTTACAGCCATATATTAAACAAAGCTGTGGTCATTGGAACCCGATCTCGAGTCGCCCTTAATCTGTGATACATACCCAGCTTCGCTCATTAAGTCATTTTGATCGTATTGCTTGCAAAAGGCCAATTTGTCTGCGGTTCCATACACACTTTTCGTTTAAGTGTAAACCTGTTTATTGTTTTAAAGGCGAGAAACCGTTTATGTGCCAAGTGGAGGGCTGCACTCGAAGGTTTGCGAATTCAAGCGACCGGAAGAAGCACATGCATGTTCATCTATGTGATAAACCATACACTTGTATCATACACGGCTGCGGAAAGACTTACTCTCACCCAAGTTCTTTGCGTAAGCATGTTCGAAACCATGATGGCAGCGAACTCATCCTTGTTGACTCCAAACATTTGCAAATTAAGACAGCACAGATTCTGCAATGCACAAAGGAAGATGGAGAAATGGCAAATGAAGGAGATTAAATACAAGTGATTATTCTAAAGCTTGTGCACACATGTGTTTGACACTTTCCGCTTTTATTTAAAGCAATTAGCCTTTGTGCCGCCGCAGGGGCTGCGCAGAGGAGCCTTGAAAAGGGAGCTAATTCTCCTGTCCTAGAGAAGCTCAAAAAATTGAAAAATTAATCGACGGAGGAAAATAATAATGGTTATTAACATGACCGACCTTGATCCTAATGAACTTGATCTTCATATTTTGCTTTATAGAAATATAATTGATTCCCTGAATTCTTAAGATATTTTTGTTTTTATTGTACAGAGGCTCGTATGTGAATTTAGTGTACATTAAGCACTCCAGGGGCACTGGATACTAGTTATGACGTCATTTTCAAATGTTGTTTACTTTTTGTTTTTAGGCTGTGTAAACTGAAATCTTCCAATAGAATGTACATACACTTGAAATAGATGTAAGCTATATTAGAGTTGGTATTTCAATTGTAAAGGCTTGTGTGAAGTATAAGGAAAAGTACTTCTTGGTATGCCCTACGAAGAACTGCCAAAAAGCAGGGGGGCTGGAGAGATTCTTCAAAAATATACCTCAGAGATATAACCAATCAGGTCACCAGAACCAAACGAATGATACTAACTTAATAAGCGTTCCTAAAATTATTCATGATTCTAAAAAACCTTAATATATTTTTTCAGAATTAGTAGCCTTCTCATTCAAAGGATGAAAACCACGAGTAAAAACCTAGCCGAAACCTCAGCAAGTACTGACCTTCCCCCTGGGTTTCGATTGTTCAGGACCATCTAGCTATTCACCATTTAGATCACCACAATGCAGCTTATTGATATGAAATAGGGCGTTGAAGTGCATTGATTATTTGACGGAAGATCTCATATACTAGTACTGCCATTATAGTTTATCACGTATCAACCTCCCTTCAGATCACAATGTTCCGGTAATAATAAATAGAAGCATCTTGCTATTTGTATTTGTATGGGTTTCAAGAGTTATTTTATGAATAAAAGTAAATTTGATAGACCAAGATTTTCTAAACGTAGGGCATAAATTTTGTACGCCATCAAGTTTCTGTTCTCGTGTTTAGAGATATCATTTTTATTTGAAAATTAGTTTAGATTCATCAAGCTGCGTAGAATGATTTATGATGGTTTCTAGATTCACCAACTAATGTAATATGCAATTTTTTGGTACAGAAAGTTACGAGAATAATTAGTTTATTAAATCTCACCCGGCCTTTTATTACCGTTTAAATTCATCTTAACTTATTTTACGCCATCGAGTTTCTGTTTATTCTTCAACTCAGGTTTTTTAAATGCAGATTGATTCTATGGTTTTAAAATTTGTAAAGAGATTATATCAACTAATAAGATTAATTGTTAGTCCTCTCCGGTTGACTTACGATTGACTATCGTTCATTTAAAATGTGAATTATGAAAATTCTGAAATTTCGATACTAATTCGTTTGGTAAGTGTAGACTTTGAATTACGAGAAAGTCCTGTCGTATTTTAGCTTCTACTGGTAACAAGAAAGTCTTTTATAAGCCTGTTTTGTCAATCCATGTGTTGTGCCTAGCCAATCCTCCGATTAGATGATTCGAAGGGGGTCATGCCTCATATTTGGCAATAACAAAGTTTCAGTCTTCGCCTACACCCCAACGACTCCCAGTATGACTGGTATTCTGGTGTGGGATCTTTGGAAATTGCCCGCTTTCAATTGTCCACCCTGCGCCTTTACTCAATTCGGAACCAGTCGTTTCACTCGCCAGCTTGTTCACTGAATAGCCTCGTGGATCAACGTGATAGAACACTTTGAGGAATTTAATTATTAGCGCGAGGCGATATGCTAGGCATATTTTCAAAACTACAGTTGACAATAACTTGCAGGGCCATTTCTACTTCGCATAGAGTACTTTAGGCCACATTTATTTCCTCAACGGTAGTTTCCCATTTGCCCATCTGGTAGAAGTGTTTGCCATGATAACCCCTTTTCTTAGTCAATCGATGTTGAAGCTATTGATACGAGCGCCGACATAAATACACCATCCCTTAACTGCCAAATCAGTGCAAATCTTTTTATAGCCAAGCTATTGTTTATTTGTAGATATCTGGTCTCTCGTTTACATGTCGTAGCCTCCTTTCGTATAGGTACCTGGTGCTTGTGACAGGTTCGATTTACACGTGGTTTGTAAAGTTATTTAGGTAAAACAATAAATAAAGTTACCAGCAACTTGTACAATAGCCTTATCGCAATTGGCATTTGACCCTTGCTCAAACAATAGGCCCGACCCAGGCCCCTGAATTCCAGTGAACAATACAAGATATTTTTTCGGACATAACTCTACGATCGTGTAGAGATATACGCTGCTAGTGTCCCCCAGAACAAGGCTGCTTGGAAAAATTGGTTATGGAAATGGTGGACAAGATGATTCTCGAGCCATTTGATTTACATACCACGGAACAACTTGATCACAGTCCTAGCGATTATTTATCAACCAATTTTAAGTTCTACTTGCAGTCCGAGTTCGTGGAAGAAAATGTCGAAGAGAAACTGGAGACCGATTTCGATGTTTTATGGACCAAAGCAGTGGACAATATGTTCAAATCATCGAGGCTTTTTAATGGCGATCCAAAAATAGAAGAGAAGGAAAATGTCGACGAAAACGTCCAAGTGAACGAACAAGAAAAGAAATTGGATCTCAGCTTTGAAATACCTGAGGAGCCGATTTTGAAGGAAGAGGAAACACTTCAAGCACTGGATTTTAATTCGTTGAAGCAGAATGATTCTTTTTCAGAGGGAAAATCGAAACAGGATGGTTCACGGGAAAACGTAAATGGCGACCAGATTGTTCCTACTATTAAGCAGAGGCCTTGGAAGTTACAAGGCAAAAGAAAAGTCGTCGATTTGGATGTGAATTTTAGCGGGCTGCCAGCTATGAATCCTGAGGGAAAATCAAAATTTAAAAAATTGAAGTTGGACCCCGTTACCGGCAAAGAAGTAATAGAAGAAGATGAAGCTGCTGGAGAAGGTTCCCCACCTAAAAACAGTATTTTCGTTGATTATAGCTTTGATTCAAATGCCAAGCTACCGTCATTTCGTGAGGCGTTTGTTCCGGCGCTAAAGAAGATAAGCAACAGAGAAGCGGAATTGCGAAGGAAATTAAAAGAACACCCCAGTGAAATTCATTGTGAAGAAAATTTGGAAAATCACTTCACATCTGGAGAATCACCTGTAGAAGATCAGAGGAAATCTGAATCTGTTTACCAGCCCCCAAAAGCAGAAACAAACGTATCAATAGGGGTAATGAATGACCACCCGGCCGACCTATTGTCTGAAATCAGCGAGTTGGAATGGGCTGAAACAATGGAGGACAGCAAACCGAACCTGTTATCCCAAGGAACAACTGAACAGTCGAATGGGACACAAGACGCCGATTTCGATAAAGATATCCCGAGCAGTGGGTTGGATTTGAAAATAAAGCAGGAACATTTAGACATTGTCGATTGCAACAGAAATGTCAACACCGTTGAAGTCGATGAAACCCCCAGCAAAATTTTAGATATAAATTCAGCAAACTTAAAAGAGATTGAAAAAAATATATTCAGTTTCGATGAAGGCTTGGAAATGTTTGATTTAGAAAGAGACTTCCCGTTTAACAAATTCGCAGTACATCATGAAGATGGCGTTGGTAGCATACCGGGCGAATGTGATTGGTCAATTGGCTTGTCGAACATCCCGGATGTGCAGACCACATCAGGGCAGTTTCTGATTGGCCAGACCGCTAGCGATGTAAGCAGTTTCATTGGACATCGAGACCTTGTTGATATATCAAGACAAGAACAGTATCTTAGCAACGGGGATATGTTAAATGCAACAACATTGGGAAATGCAATTTCTCCGCATGGAAACGTAGTGAGTAATTCATTGCCTTTGATTTGCTCGCAGACGGGGGGCATAATGAGTCTTGCCCAGTACGAGCAAAACCCCCAGCTTGAAATGAATTTGGCAAAACAAAGAAACATGGAAGCTAATATGATGAGCATGAAGCAAACATTGATGTAAACATTGCAAATCAGGAAAAACAGCGTGTTGTTGCAATGCACCTCAATCAGGCTGGCCTCCCTCCATTTCACCAGCAAGATTTGAAACACAATCAAGCCGGCCTAAGAAGCAACTCTGTCATGGACGGTCAATCTATTGCACAGCAAATACACCAGTCCTTTGGCGCAGACGTCTTCGGGACGCCGGGGGATGATGGCGCAAAAATTCTCGCGAAATACCTCGCTCACAGGGGTAGTACAAGGACAGATGGCAACGAGCACAGGGGAGGCATGTCCTCCGCAATCGCGTCTCTTATTGGAAAGTCCTTCAGCCAACAGGAGGCTACGCATAGACTTGAACGTGAAAACGGCCCAGTTGACTTTCTAACTAGTTCTGATTTCCATCATTTAGATTTGATGAATGAACATTTCTGAAAATATTTTTGTAAATATTAGGAATACTGTTTCGAGAAATAATATAATTTTTTACAATCTCTCTCAGCTTTTTGCCTACCTTTCTGGCTTTAATATGTTTGATTTCAACGAAAGGTTTCATGTCCTGGTTTTTATATTAGGCCTGATAATCTGCCTGATAATTTAGATGTTAGTCCTAGTATTAGGATAGATATTCTGTTTGATATTTTGATTAGATTCCTTGGCGAAAAGTAGAAGTAGGAGAAAATTCCACAAAAGAATCTGTTGCAGGATTACCTATGTGATCAACCATTCCAAAATGAAAAGAGGTGATATCGATTACCAATTATCAGCTTTGAGTTTTGATTGACTGAATTTGCTTTCATCTAGATCATTTTACTTTCAATAGCAATTTTGACGATGTTTTCAAAACCCACTACGCTGAAACATACTTTATTCTAATTCAATCATTCCAGCCACCCAATCACCCTAATCACCCCCCCCCACACACACCCCACCCCCAATCATCCCTACCTAGGTTCTTACTACATGCAGTATAGCGAATGATGCAAGGCCCCCCTAAAGAGGTGTTGCTTCAATGTATTTTGGCATTTCAAGGGCGTATACACTACCCTTTAAGTATAGGCATATTCAGGGGACTTCTTCTATTGGCACATACAGATCATACATTTTGCAAGGGTGGGAAGGGTAGGTTTCTCATTCAGATTCACATTTAATCGTCTCAGCAAAGCAACAAAGATCCAGACAAATCGTCTACCTCCTGGAGTCTAAAAAGAATGGCAACCCTACTTTTAATCAGAGTCGGGAAAACATTACGGTCGCACGGTCATTGACCGGAGGAAGGTCCTCGAAAAACAATAGAAGCTCATGCGACACAACTAAGCCACACCCACTTTCTGTTGTTTTGTCAGGAAGGTTTGCCCTCTAGGATTTTTGTCTGGAGGAAGTTTCACAACTGTTCTGGACTTTGGAGAGTTTGCATGCCACTCCTACTCAATCCAGTCGCAAACAGGCCATGTCGAATATGGATGAATTCAAAAACATTCACGATGTTACCATCATCCTGAATGACGCACAAAATCTCCACGTGCTTTTCAGGAATCAAATTTATCTGCTTGATGCAAATAGACCAGGTCAATATTAACATTAAACAGAAACTCCATGCGCTACATGGAAACTAAAGAGGGTACAAGTGAGAGTTTGTGAGCTAGAAATGACGTCATATATAATTGTCTAATCAAGGGTTGCAAGTTTGATCAGGGTCTAACGCCTAGCAGTGAGTCAACTGTCTTGGGCCGTCCAAGGCTTTTCATTTGACCCTGAAGTTCTTTAGATCTCTATGACGTCACTTCGTGGACCATTGGCCCTTCCAGTTTTTCCATTTGACCCTGACGCTTTTTAGACTTCTATGACGTCACTTGGTGAGTCATTTGCCCTTCAAGGCTTTTAATTTGACCCTGAAACTCTTTAGATCTCTATGACGTCACTTCGTAGACCATTGGCCCTTCCAGGTCTTCCATTTGACCCTGACGCTTTCTAGACTTCTATGACGTCACTTGGTGAGTCATTTGCCCTTCAAGGCTTTTAATTTGACCCTGAAACTCTTTAGATCTCTATGACGTCACTTCGTAGACCATTGGCCCTTCCAGGTCTTCCATTTGACCCTTACGCTTTCTAGACTTCTATGACGTCACTCTGTGGCCCATTGGCTCTTCCAGGTTTTTAATTTGATCCTGACGCCATAAAGTCTTTCTAGGGGCGTCACTCTGAAATAAAGCCACAGGTCTTAAGAGCTTCATCCCTGTTTTGCTTCCAACAGAAGCGTGGACCCGCTAAATCTAGATTGCTTGATAACTTATTTCACAGCATGGATTTGAATTATTGAGATTTTATGGAAGCTTCATTGATAAAGAGCAAGAAAAAATCGTCAGTTTTCTTTCAACTTAGATATTCAATGCATATGGCTTGGTAAACTGTGTCTTTTGCATTGTTGAAGTGAAATAATCAACTTCATGGGATCGTCTTAAGAGATTCAGCTTTCTTGAATCGCCTTAAATGATTTTGATAAGCAGTTTCAAACGATGAGTGACTGTGTTTTTTACAGAGGATTTCCATATAGGGAGTATCTGTTCAGTCTCGACGTTCTAATTGGTGAAGCTGGGAAAGAAGACACTAACAGATGACGATTCAACCACAGTCAAATATCACGTTTATGGTTTATTCTTATTCATTGAAATGCTACCCTTTTGTTAAATAAAAGTTTAAGGCAATAATACACAAATATCTTACTGCAATAATTTTTTCTTTCACTTAAGAAATAAGTTCCCTTTCACAGACCGTCTCTTGAAATGAAGCTGAAAATTAAGAGAAAATTTATAGGTGGTACCTATTGCCTAGTTGCTTACCCCTTACCCCTACCAATTTGGTATTGTTTTTGCAATATGTCGCAAAACTTTCGTTCTAGCAGATTCAATAAACTAGAATTTTAAGGCTTAGCTAATCTGAAATGAATATTTCTCGTTGTTGGTTGTTTGTTTGATCTTTTTAATAGGAAAGTAATATGACAAGCTTCGACATAGACCATGTTTGTAAATGTTTTCTTCTACAGAACTTCATTTTCCTTGCAATTGCATTTCATGTTTATAGAAGCACATGAAGTGAATCCAATCTAACACAATGGCTACAGAATTGCTTTCATTTTTGAATGGACACGAGTCTTTGAGAAGTCATTGAGCCATTATTACAGGAAGCATTTTCCCCTAAGCTGGCCTAAGTTCCCGTTGAAAGTCAATTGCTGGTCGCCGAATGCAAAGTACCTCCAAGTGATTTGCTGTGGCATCCTCAAGCCACAATTGAGAAGATCATTCACGCTATTAATGTCTCATAAAAGGGATGCTTTCTCCCTTATGCATTATTCATAAAACGCATGCATCTTGGGAAACATTTCGCGTTGATAAGGGCGATAATTCCATGACGTCACAAACAAGTTTGTTGGTCAGCGATCATGAATAGTTGCAGACTCATGCGCGCGCAGCATCTTATTGGAATGGTGAAACAATGCAGTGAAGCTGTGAGAAATTTCCTAGCTTATAATACCCTTAGAAAACTGAAAACTTTGTTAATGAGTCAGCCTCAGAGCTTCAGTTTACCACCGATGCTTGGAAGAAGAAGTCAATAGTTTTGAGTTACTTCCACACGGAATTCAGTTTAAGACGGAAATTTCAGTTTCGCATCGGCGTTTTTAGGCCAAGCTACGGAGCTGTCGAACGAGAAATTTGGCATAACAGATATATTGTCATATCGGGATTACCAACATCTATCAGCTGCGAAATCTTTGTGTTCGCTTGCCTGATGTGGACTAACAGAATATCAGCTTCGTTTATTGCCTAGAAGTTTAGGTATACATCGGAGAATCACAGTGATAGACCAGTGAAAAGTCAACGAGGTATGTAAAGTTCTCAGAGTTCTGCTATGGTTTAAATCTATCTTTCATAATTAGCTTTTCGACATTTGAAAGCCAGTCCTCCATTTTGAAAGAAGTTTTTCGGCCTAGAAGCTTCAGCCCACAACAAGAAGGTTTATCGTTTGATCAGATATATTAGTCATTCTATCCCGAGGCTGTCTTAAAAGAAAGATAAACAGTGTTGCTTCGGAATAACAATGCAGTGTTTCCGAGGCTTTTGGGCGAACCTTTGACAAAAACTAAATTCTTTATTTGCAAGAGAACATTCTAGATGTTTAAGGGAGCACTTGTGGTATCAACTGGTAGTAATTCTGTACTGAAAAGATGCCATACCACAAAGGCCTTCACGCAATTATGGGGATGAAACGCATCTTGATATAAAACCTTGCTGTGATGACAATGTGATCTCCGAGGCTTTGGGCGGACAACACAAAGCCTTTATTCTTTGAGGTGACACCAGAAGAAGCCAGCCTTCATTATTCTTTGGCCATCCTTTTCAACGTGAGCCAAATATGATGTTCTTTGTTGAACTGTTGTTCTCTGATTTCAGTAGAAACTAGCTTTGATATCAGTTTTCAATATTAATTTGGAGGCCATAATCAAATAAAGTGTAATTTACCTTTGCAATTGCCTGTCTCTTGGATGTTTTAGGTCATTTAATCAAAGAAACAATTGATACACAACAAGGAAATTCTAAAAATAGGTTATATAAGTCAACTGTAGATTGGTTATAATTGCACTTGAGGCTTATAAACCATTAGCCTTTGATTTTCCTCATACTTTATGGCCAACAAGAATAGTTCTGTTATACATAAATGATCCATAAAGGAAAACACAGTAACAGCATCTATGGTTGGTCTGTAATATCCAGTGATTTCCATAGAAGTAATATGTGTTTGGTACATTCTGTATTTGAATTTGGTTCCTAGAAGATTTTGTTGTCACAGGTATTTTGAGCTACAGCAAATGCAACTTTAAAATAGTGTTATTTGGGTGTATTTAGTTATGTTCTGTGTATGTGCAGGTACACTAAAGTACTTGAAATCAGAGAAAAGAGGATTGCAGTTGTCTCAAAGGCAAGAAAAGCATTATAAAGAAAATAAATTTGGAAATGTTGTCAAACTAAAGTTTTTCCTGATATTGTTATTAAGATTTTATGATTGTGTAAGAGTTATGTTATCAGTAAAGGATCTTGTGTCCCTATTTGAATATCCTTTTTTCAATATATAGTTTTGTTTCCCTTATTTAAACTGATACTAGATATTTTCACATTTATTAGCAGTTTTGAATGACAAAAAACCACAGAGAGTTTCAACTGGGTTTTAGATTGGCCCCCGCATTGTTGCTAAGTATAATGATAGTACCAGGGGTGTGTTTAAGAAAAATAGAGTCATTATCTTTTCATTATACTGTCACACCTGAAGCTTTGGTTGTTGGAAATATCCAATTTGTGGCAGATTATTTATGTGGTGGGTAGTATTTTTGGTTGCTCAAGCCTGACTCATCCAATGAAGTGAAATATATTGCAAAGTGTAATATTTTAGCCACAAAGAAATTTTTATGGAGTTAGCTGAATCCCTCTGAAAATATCTTGACACATATCTGCCTACATTTACACAAATATCAGATGCTCAATCTTGAAGAAATGTTAGTAATTCTTTTTAGTCATTGTTAAGTCAAAATTCAATAGCTAAGTTTAGGGTTGTTTAAATTTTTTTAGGAAATAAGGCAAGAAAAGATGGTTGGCATAGATAAAATTGGACTTTAACTGAATTATTATGTGTTTTTGAAAGAACACCTTTTTTCTAAATAGCCTTTCTATTTATACATACATCTGTAATGTTAAGAGAAATGTATCATTTTCCTCCTTAATTTTTTTGTTTTCCTTTGTTTCAAAGAGGAGGTCAAGAACTGAATCTCATACTTATTCTTTCCTTTTCTTTATTATACCGATAGTTTTTCCTTACAAATAGCTTTTAGTCATCAGAAGTATCACCAAATTCCCTGAAAATGAACTAGGATATATTACTATATTACTATAGATATATTATTTCATTAACAAAGCATCTTACTTCCAAACAATAATTTTTACCATAGTTTCACATTTTCACCCCTGCCAGTTTTTTCTAGGATTCAAAGACTTTTCAACTATTTACCTGTGCTGAAAGCGAAAGTCAAAAAGTTTTTTGTTCCAGTTGTTTCTTAGAAATATTATCTCACATTTCCTTCATCCCTCTCAGATACAATATTCCAACATTCTTCCTAGTATGAAAATAAGTAATTGAAAAGCAAAACAAAGTCAAAGAATTCCCCCTTAAATTTTAGCCATATCAATGCACCTATGTTTTTTATGAGTGTAGTGGAGATTGATGCCTACTTTTTACATTGGCTTTATTTCTACTAATTTTAGACTTATTTGGCCAATTTTGCATATTTGGAGGCATTTTATGATGATAAAATCATCCAAGCCCTCCCCCCCAGCACCCTCAAATTAATGCTGTTATGGGAGTAGTTGTAGGCACATCCCCAGTCATACCCCAATCATAAAACCAAACATTGGCATCAGGGGAAGGGGGTGTGGGCTACCAGCACCTGTTGTATTAAGATAAAGCATTTGACTGATTAAATCCCTTTTTGTTGGAAAATCACAACATTTTTTTGCCAAGATTGTAGCTCTTTGATAGGATTTGAAACTTTTATTGCAACAGGCATGTCGTGAATGTTTGTTCTAAATATCAGCAAGATTGAGGTGTTGCAAATGTCAAGAGAGGGTAAGTGGTAGCGATAGAGGTCCAGGGGTAGCAAGAGGAGGCCAGGGGTAGCAGGAGGGAGCTAGCAGTGGCATGAAGGAGCTGGGGGTAGCAGGAGAGAGCTGGTTGTAGCAGGAGAGGGCTTGGGCAGTGCTTGGGGTCGCAAAGTAAGCCAGGTTTAGCAAGAGAGGGCCACACATGTGAGGGGTCCAGAGGTAGTTGGAGAGGGCCAGTGGAAAATAAGGTGGCAATAGATGGCGAGAGGCAGCTAGAGAATCGTCATGCCCCCCAGGATAGGATATAATCATTTGATCCTCCCATTAACAAGTAATTTGCATATTCACAGTCAATACTAATTTTTTTCAACAGATCCGCAAGTAATCCTACCCCCCCGTCCACAATGCGAGAGCTTGCATCTTACCACCAACTCTGTAGCAGTGGGCTGGAGTTGTCTCCAGTCCCCGGAGCCAGCTCTGACACGTCATCACCGCGCTCCAGTACCACCGAGGATGAACTACACGATGGCAACTTTGCGGATCAAGGCGCATGCAACACTGCAAAGCCCATCTACAACTTTTCCATTCCGGATTTTATCAAGCACGAGCGACCGCCGCCCCCCTCAGCGGCCAACAGTTTACCCCCAAGCGAAGCATCAGCATTGCCAGAAATGGCGGATGGCGCCAGGGAAGCAAAAAGAAGGTTGGTTTTGTTGACCATAGGAATTTACCAATTGCCATTATCATGGATATAACAATGAAACAATTTACTGTTATCAAGATGCAGTTAATTTAATTAGGCCGAAAGGCCACTTGGGCCTTGGTTGACAAAAAGCAAGAATGGCGGAATTCGATTGGATGCGGATTTCTATGTGCATGTTACGGCACGGCTCATTCAGAAGCCCCCTTGGGGGTTATCTTCTAATTTCCCTTTGAATGTTATGAAGAACGTTGGAAGGGACTGTTGATTTTAGAGATAGACTTGGCCAAGTTTTCAGTATGGTCCATTTAAATAATCATGTCTGATGAATCATCGGAGCATCTTAGGAACAAATAGGAAAACCAAGCTTTAGGAATTGCTTGATAATGACCTTTTGCGTCTTGCAAGAATTTGGTGCCCAAACATAAATTTTTCATAGGCTGTTTATGTACTCATTCGGTTGTGTATGAACGAAATTATGTTTAGTATATCCAACGAACACCTAAATGAAAAGAAACCGGGGGGCCTCAATTTCGTAGGAATGGGGATAGCAATCTCCGTTGACCCTTGCCCTTAAAAACTACCCAAACTTTTAGGCACGCTAGCCTTGGAAAGACAGGGACGCTGGCTCGAAACTTGTAAATTGATACGCTACTCAACTATTCGCCAAGCGGAAAGCATTCACAGCAAATGGAAGTCGACGCTGCAAAAATTCACTCCGGTTCTTCTTGTGTTGTTGTTAGTAGGATTTTTGACGCGAGGAAGTTCCGAGCCAGAACTTAGAATCTGAAACTGTTTGTTTTGTATCACTAACAAAGAGTTTCATAACCCTGAATGTGGTTTATTGTTTTCACAGACATGACCAAAGGGACTCGGTTGAAGCGGTCGAAGGCGGCGAAGCTTCGTGTGCCATCAACAGAACTTCTTGTAGGAAAAACAAACGGAGGAGAACGGATCAACCGGGAAACCCGAGCAACCCAGATTTCATTGATCTCACTGACGTCACAGACCAAGACGAGGCAGCCTCGGACAGAGTTTTAGACGAAATCAATCATAGTCCATATTTGGACTCCTCGATAGTTCTTGATCCCAGCAGGTTCGTATCCCGTTTGGTGAGTTTGGAAAAATAATCCATATCCTATTTGGAGAAAAATAATCCATATCCTATTTGGAGAATTAAGAAGTTTTTCCCGTCTGCTTGTGACGTTTTTGAGTTGAATGCTAATTCTGAACCTCTCCTCCGCAGAGACCCGTCCGACAGGCGGCAGCATGCAGCCAACCCATACGATTCTGTCGCTGAAAATCTCCAACGCTTTCGAAGAACACTTCGCGAGACCTTGATTCGAAGAGAGGCCACTAACAGGGAATCGAGGATTTTCAATCGACTTTCTCATCTCTCGAACCCCTGTAGTGAAGCACCTAGAGTTGTATCAGACGGCCCGGTATACACATCGCAAAGGGACTTAGGCCCACACCAAGGTGCTGGGAATCTACCAAACTTTGACTTCAGGAATGCAGAGCCCCCCGTAATCACTTTAGATGAGGTAATGTTTTTTATTTTATTTCACAACACAGCTACTGTCAGTTAATTACCAAAAGGGTTTCTATGTCAAAACACCGTAACCCCCGTCTTCAGTTCACTCTTCGACAGCACCTTTGATCTTAAAATCTTGATCTGTCAATAGTCCTGTGTCCTTTTCGATTCAACCTTTCAGGGCTGTTTCGATACCTGGACAGCTTTTTTAGAGTAGCCATTGATTAGAAAGCGGCTGCACTCTTAAAGAAACAATACTCTCCAATTTCCTATCGCTCCTAAGTGTCCCTACATTACCCAAAAGTGAAACGAAATGTAAAACAAAAAACCCACTGATTTTTTTGGTTTTCTTGGATAAATGCAATCTTCCTCTACTTTACCCTACACGGGCTTATCTCCTTCTCTAAGGCGTTTTGCATAGAAATGTTCGGCTCTTTAAGTCTCATGCTACAGCTTCATCGATTTTACAGTTATCTTGCAAGAATTTTTGTTTCCAGGAAATCGAAGCGCCTACACGGAATAGAGACCAGGAAGTTACCCGGATGTTGTTAGAGGACTCGCTGTATTCATTGCCATTTGTCACACCCTATCAGAATCGAGTATGAAGTTTACTGTTTTTTACTTGTATTCATTTTCCTTTGTATAAAGAATGCCTTCTTTAGTGAAACATTTGATGATTATTACCATGTATTTCTAGATGATCAAACTCGCGGAATGTTTTTAGACTGCGAAACTTTTGGCGGCTTTTGACATAGGAAGGAAAGTTAGAAAGAAATCAATTTGATGTTTCAATTAAATTATTAACTGTTATGAGTTGACTTTTTGTTTGTTTTTCTTTCAATTTGGGTAGCTTATGAAATCATCTTTGTAAACAAATGTTTTGTGGTACAAAATTTTATATTTTCGTAAGCATTCGCGCGAAATATTAGTATAAAAAAAATTAGGTTTCCGCTGTTTCACGCAATTCTTAGATTTTGTTGAAATGATTTTGATAAGGAAGGCCACTATGCATCTCTGCTAGTAGAACGTATTTGAATGGGTTGCGTTTTCATTATGTCTGGCGAATGATCACGTAATCTTCAATGGCTGACCATTAACGTTTAATGGTTCTTTCAGCGTGCTCCACCGCTAGAAACCATTGCGGAGGACATTGATCGACGCGAGGAGCGCCGGCGCGAAAACGAAAACCACGTGCACCGCTTGCGTCAGCAAACGCAGGAACGAATCAATCACGTTCGAAGCAGGATATCGAGGCTGGACCAGCATGTTAACAGCAACAACAACAACAATAATAGGAATGGATATTTCATTAGAATTTCAGATTCTCCGCAGGAGAGTAGAATTGGAGAGGTAAAAAAATTTGATCAAATATTTATGTGTATATCGAATTGTTTCATACCTTTTAATATTTTTTAAGCATTGGCTCAGTTTCTAACTCAACTGACAGTAGTTACACAGGATAGGATCGACTTCTCTTGCAATAACATTGTTTCTTCTAATTGTTTTTTTAATTTCTACCAGTTATTTGAACTCTAAAAGGGATGGCTTTTGGCCTAACTCCCTCAATATGCGCGACTTCAAAATCTGAGCTTCCTCTGACGTTGCTCTTGTTAGGTTTCATGCTATAAAAAGCTTTCCAACTTAAATTATTTGCCAGAGAATGGTTTTCCGAATATCTCTTCCCGAACAAATTTGGACTCAATAATAACAGCGTTAAAGCTTTTATCTTCAAAGTGTGATCTTACCTTAACCTTTATCTTAGCTTTTAACTTTATCTTTTATCTGATGCTCAGCGATTTTATAAGAAAATTTCCTGAATCCGGATTTGATTTGGACCCCAGCTTCTTTGTTCAGTGCTAATGCGTATAGACCTTGTTAGAGTGCAGAAACATTGACGGCTCCACGGCCAGGAGCCGGGGGAAGATGTTGCCTGTTAATGTCATATTTGAGGAAGGCTTGTCAGTAACTTTTATTCTAGATAATGAAATAAATTGTTAGAATAACTTTTATTTCATATCGGTAATGAGGGAGGTTTGAATTACAAGAATTGCAGCCAGAGGAAGGTTGTAATTTTTTCTGGTCTCTGTGCAGCTGTTTGTAATGGGAATGACGAATGTTTGTGATGACAAAAAAGTACTTTCAGTATGCAAAAACTGGTTCCGCTATTTCTAGCTATTGTGAAATTTTGTACCGCAAAGCACTTGTTCACGGACTACTTTCCTTTGCACAGGATGAAGTCGAGTTCCTACGAGAACTGAGGCCAGGTCACAACACATCAACGATGTCCGCCAGGTCAAACGAGACCAATGCAACCGGACACCCGAACTTTTCCTGGGTAGGCCGGCGCGAAATTTTTAATTCATTGCTTACTTTTAGCCTTACAGTCGTAACGTAGCTGTTACTTCATCTAAAAGCTTCAAGTCTTTCAACAAGTTAATTTGGTTTTCATTTGACCTGGATGGCCCCAGCTTTTAGGTCCTGGCTGTATTTTAAGTTAAGAAGAAAAATGTTATATTAGAACTGCTCTCCACTATGGAAGCCATATTTCATTTTATTCCTATTCAAGGGAAACATGCTTACTAGAGAAATAAATTATTTCATCACCAATTATGCCTATATTATATTTTTTCATTTTATAAATGTTTTATCTCCTTTCCGTGGTTTCAATTACAGAGTCATTTGTCGCGAAGGAGGCGCTTCTCGAATCTCTTCTCCACTGCGAATTTAGGTGTTCCAGATTTTCTGTTCCCTTATGTGTAAGTGTGTCACCTCTGTCTTTCCTGCCGTTTAGTGAAATGCATGCCCTGTCAAATCGTCAAAGTTTGAATACGATATTCCACTTTGAAACCTTCACTTAACGGCAATGAAATGTCAAGATCATAATTGTTGGAAATAGCGATAATATCACAAACGATTGTAATCTCCCTTTGACTGGATCTAGTGGAATCGATGCCCTCCTTCCCAGCGGGCGTCACAACCTTTATGTACCTTGGGTGATTCGTTACTACGCAGTACCAAAACTCTTTTATCGAGTAACCATCCCAAGACACTTGTTGGAACCATCCTCTGTAATTGGCTAAAACGGTCATCAGTCTATAATAGACTGTTGTGGTCAACGGGAATTTACGTAGGATTGGTAAATAGGCAGGCGATGTTTTGTACTGTTTCAAAAAGGGTCTGGTTACGAGTTTTCGTGTGACACATCACTTGGTTAATTCTTTGGTATTCCATGCCTGTATCATTAAACTGATTATTATCCTTGCTCCACTGATTGCGTCATTAGTAATCAAGAGTATCCGGGCTTAAAATCTTTCAATTTAATTTTGCCTAAATGTTTTTAAGCAGACGCACCAATCGATCTTTATGCAAATAATTTGAAATTCTTATTGTTAATGAATAGTTGACGGTAATTTTGTTAATTAGTGTTGATTTGTTTTCTCCCAGTCACTTCATCAACCCATCAGCCACCCCGAGGCTGCATCATTTCCCATCCACATTTTATGATGAGGGCGAAGATTACGAGGTACCCCTTTTTAGAATCTCTCTCCTTTTATTCTCTCCTAAACTTTTCCATTTGATCTTCTTTCTTGTCATTGTGCCCTTCCAGTTCATTGTCAAAGCTTATATTTTAATTTATTCATATTGTCAAATTGCATGTAAGATTTTCATTTAGTTTTGTTTCCTAGCACATAAATATTTTTCACTTTCAAGGCTCTGTGGACGCTAGCAGAACGAATAGGACCCGCGAAGCCAAGAGGACTAAGCAGAGCTGGTTCGTCTCTAGAAAATGATTTTAAATTTGTAGAAAGCCAATTTGACTGTAGGTCTTTCTATTGACTTTTGGCTAAAATCCTAGCTGTAAGTTGCCCAAATGGTTGTCAGCGACTCTTTATCCAAACCACAATTTTACAAGGGAAATGTCACAAAATGCTATGGCGCACGATTTCCCCCAAGCACCAACGATTTGACCCAACAAATTTAGCTTACTTTTCCAGCACCCAGTTTCGCAAGCCATCTCGAATTCTTTGCTTTACTGAAGCCAAATTTCTAATGGTATTTCAGCCGCTATGACTCGCTAAATTAATGTCTCAATTTTGTAACAGAAATCGACAGAATTCACGCGTTCAGGTACAGTGCGTCAAAGGCAGATGAGACGAACTCAACGTGCGTGGTCTGCATGAGCGAGTATAACTTCAAGGAGAAGATCCGCAAACTACCATGCACCCACGACTTTCACTCGAAATGCATCGACAAATGGCTGAAGGTGAGTCGCGCTTTCCTGATTGGCTGTGACCATGGACCAATCACCATTGATTGGCCTTGATAAGTAGCCAATCAGCATCCTGCTCTTCATGTCACGTTATTCTCTATCTAGATGCGGTGTTTCTTTAGGCTAGTTCTCTAACTTCAAAGAAGCATTGATAAGAAGTTGCTTTAGAGTGGCGGTGGATATCGCTTCATCTACCTAAAAATCGAACTTGCTAATCTACTTTGAAGTTGAAAAACCCATCCGTTTGAATACGTTCATAAACCAAAGAGGATCCTGCTTATTCACTACACGAAAGGTCTCTTTTTAGGATAAAGCATGAATGTTTTGCTGAGACTCTTGAAATACATTATTTATGTGTTTCCCGTTTGTCTGGTATTCCCCTTCGCTATTCCAAGCAATAATTTGCAGTCTTTTTAAAACGCATGAAACTTTCAAAACGCATCTGGCGTTAGTCTACTTCGAATAGTGTTGGTTTATTTCTTAGTTCACCCCCTGGAATCATAGTTGTTTTCCATGCTTTCAATTACGCCGTGTTTTGATAAGGCGACCAACCAAAGCATGATGCTAGTTAACTTGCGAATTTTTAATAACCTGAGTTTTAAGCGAATGTCGAATGGTGTATTCTTCTTCGCAGCACCTGAGTCCATTTAAGCTTCACTACTTTGCAATTAGCTGGATTCAGCTTAGTTTCAAACAGGTGGCATATTAGCGTGTTTTGTCTTCAGGGAGGCATGCACCTGTTCTTAGCATGACTAGAAATAGCTTATTAACAGAAATCGTCAGGTGTTACGCAAGCCTCGTCTCTCGGCCCGTGCTTTCTGACTCCTCGATGATTAGCCATGTCCTTCATAGCTTTACTGTTTCACATTAACAAAGAGTTTATGGATGGATAATCGATCATAAACGTTCCAGTAAATAACAAATTATGTGTTCTCCAGCGACACTAGATTCAGCTGCCTGATTTCGAATGCTAAAGGTGCTTAGAATTTGCTGGCCTTTTCCAGTTTTTTTAGCTTCTTTTCATGTCCAGTTGCCCGTAATAACTAAGAACCTATTCGTTCAGGCAAGTTTTAAAAATTTCCCCGCCGCCTTTGGCAGACAAAGATTTTCAACAGAAATGGTCCATGAAAACGTCACCATATCTTGGATATTACTATGTGAATTTCTAGTCTAGATATAGCTTGGACCTAAATTCACAATTTACTTGATCCAACTATATTCTTGAAAGAGGTTTTAGAATACGTCATAGTCATTGTTCATCCGCTGAAAGCTTTGAGAAGAAAGCAGGCGGGGATTTAGGCGTGAAATTTCCTTGCTCCGAATTTTCTTTGTTTGTTTTGTACCTTTCCGTAAGTCTATTTGAGTCACTATAAGTCATTATGAAGCCTCTTCATGCGCATTTCTGACGTCATTCCTCACTTTTTAGTCGAACAAGACATGTCCTGTTTGCCGTGATGAAGTGAAATGCATGTAGAAATTGCTGGTCCGTATTTTTGGTGATGCAGAGCCTGGTTGCAGCGCAGGAGCATATCTCTTAACGTCATTTTGTTATGACGTCACATACTTGGTTGTTGCAATGCAGCGCTCGAAATTGGTGAAACGTCTTTCATGCAGAAAGCCCGTGTAGTGTTGGGAGTAACTTTGCATACACTATCTTTAATCTTACAAAACCTGCTTAACACAAATTTTTTTTGTAATTAAAACGCTCGGAAAAGAACGCAGTTAAATCGCTGTAACGGAAATCTTACCATATGCTTTTCCAAAAACTCGCCTACCCCATAAGCAAATGTGTATGACGTCATTTATTGCATGACGTCATATCTTGCATGACGTCAAAAGTATCGATGCCGAGTACTTAGGCCGTTTTTAGGTAGTGGCAAAATTTTTTATGAAGCTTGGTTTGGAATTTGTGATAGCAAGTTCGGGTCTTCGCGTTATGTGATATTTTAAGTACAGTTGTGCATAATAGATTTCACAGTTTCCTCGTAAAACTAATATTTGTTTACCTTGCTCGCACATGGTCTTTGCCACGAAAACAAATTTCTTGACAACTGTTCTGGACGACTTTGTTGCTGGCTATTGTAATGGGTGTTGCCATAGGAGAGCGTCCTTCCCTCGTGAACAATCGAGAAGCATGTTTCTCATTTGTTGCTGTTGTTGTTTTTCGAGGAGTGCCTTTTCGCAATAATGAATGCCGGTCAGGTTTTTAGGAGAGGCAGCCTTTAACGCATAGGGTATATCACTGGATTCATAAGTAAATGTCATCTTATCATGCCAATTTCCATATTAGCACTAGCCGTTATTGGACATAAAACCGTTTCTTATGGGGTTTGGTATTCAGAAAATGAACAGTGAACACTATTAATTAACCCATGCACTTGCTGTTGATAGCGAATAGTCCTGGCTGCAGCTGAGATATTTGAAGGAATTGGGAAAAGTAATCGAATACATGTGGTAATGGCGCCTCGCTCGTCACAATAGGAGATGAATTTCACCACGTGTTCGATGACCAGTCAGGCCATCGAAGGTAATTCTTGTCGTCTTCAGTCCGCTCATTTGTGATTATGCTGCGAATTTTGGCGGCGTGAGAACAGCCTGGCCCTCGTGTAGATCTGTAGGAGAGAGTAAATGTATGTTTTGCAGATACATCGCTTCTTATTATGTATTGTACACGAAGACCTAGCTTATAAGATCTTCTCAGATTATTTGCTTCCTCGTATAGCATCATTGCCAAATACGTCTTGTATTTCGTTCTAAATTACAGCTACAACTTATGTGATTGCTCCTCCAGTTTCCCAATAGACATCCACCTCTATAAAGCTCCCTTGAAATCCAGATCATGTTGAATGGCATACATTGTTGTTCCTTAGAACGCTTTTCAACGTGATAGACTTAACAAATTTGTTTTGGAGACATCTTTCTGTTGTGTGCTTTGCCAGGGCCTGTCTTTGTGTGAGGTGACATTTGGGAAAGGCCTATCTCTCGATGTCTAATGTTTAGAAATTAGTCGATCCAAAATGATCTAGGAGAGATGATTCGATCATGTTTGACCTATGTGTAAATGGGCTCACCTTCAATTACCAAATTGTTCATATAGCTTAGTATGCAATAAATTAATGTAGAGTTAATAGATTTCAAAGCTTTCATGTGATGAGTCAGGATTGGGAAAGAGGTGGTTTTATTGATTCCAGCCAAGCATAAAGTCTCAGTCTCAAATTTCCTCGTTTTTAACGTTGTCGCAAGGCATGATCTCATTGAAATTTAATGTTCGGAATCTAGGCCACTCAAGAATATGAAAATGCTTGACCTCAGCTTTGATGTCTTAGCCTAGCTGCCCTATCAATCCTAGGTATTTTAACCATCATGGATGCCTAACAATCCTAGATCCCTTAGTAATCCTAGATCCTTTAGTAATCCTAGATCCTTTAGTAATCCTAGATCCTTTAGTAATCCTAGATCCTTTAGTAATCCTAGATCCCTTAGTTATCCTAGATCCTTTAGTAAACCCTGATGCCCAACAATCTTAGATGCCTAAACAATACTGAATACCCAACAATCCCAACTTTCAAATAGTCCTAGATCCCTTAGTAATCATAGAAGCCTAAACAATCCTTGATGTCCAGCAATCCTAGATGTTCGATTAACCTCCAACAATCCTTGATGCCCAAATATTCCTAGACCCCAGATGGATCCTAGATGCTTGTGCAATCCTAGATACCCAAACAACCCAACACTAGGTCACTGGACCACAATTAATCCTTAGTCAAATCAATACATGAGTTGGCTGATGCAGTAAGAAAATGACGTAATTACAGCTATCAATGTGGCGATTGGTAGGAAGCCGGCTAGGTAAATCCCAATTCGTGTCGATTCTACAAATAATAGGAGTCATTTAACAAATTGGTTTCCAATTTCATTGTACGAAAATAGGTATCATTATGTATATAGTCTCTTGGTATGTATTTTCAAATCTTATATTAATGATTGTAAAAATCTAATTTTGCAAAATATATAGCACTGTTGTTGAATTCTGGTCATTTGTTATTTCCCTTGATGCTTAGCGGCCCTGCGAAGGACAATGTAAATAAACGAGATGACGTCACTGTTAAAGATTGCTGCTCAGTCGTTACTGCCCTATTAAAAGAAACATTGACACCATTTTCTCGATCTCTAATAGCAACCAGCGTGGATTGCCAATACCAATGCTCGATGTATTACACCTTGCAATAACCTTAAGCATCGTTTCAGAACCCTTTTCGGTTTGCAGAATAACTAGGTATTGCAAGGGCGTCGAACTGATCTTCAAAGTGTGTAGGGGGAGGGGCAGATTTAACTTTCTCGCCAGAATTGCTGATTGGCCAGGAAACATGGAAACTTGTGTTGGGAGCCTTTGAATTACGAACAAATACAACACGACTTGTAAAATCGAATTCTTGTGCGAGTGGGACTTCTATGGGTAAAGTGTAGCCTGTGAATGGGTTTCGCCCCCTCTTGCACGAGATTTGCCTAGGTACTGCTAATAACAAAACGAGCGAAGGCCAACTGAAAAACATGACACGCGAAAAACATATAAATCAAATGCAGTCATTTTCGCGCGGAAAAGAACCGAAGAAAGAAGAAAAGAGGATTGTGGTTGGAAAAGCCCTTTGCGTTTTTCTGTTTCAGAAGGTGTGGGGTTAAGTGCATTGGAAATGAAATGGGATGAAGTGACAGAAGATTCTTGCCTTGTTAACAAACAATTCTCGCAAAGGCGATTATAGGGATTTAGGAAAAATGCTTCCTATAGTCAGGTAACACGGCAGAATTAACACAGTGACACTTGTTATTGTGTTGGTTTAATATGGAGTAAGCAGGGGGGTCGGTGGGTTTCTGAGCTTAAAACAAACTGAACATTGCGATTGAAGTCCCGCCCAGAATGGTAATGAATGTTGAGGTTACAAATCATTTGTAACAAATTATTAATTTTCCTTACTAAAATCGTCCAAATTACTGGGGAACGCCCTGGGTGTTCACTACGGGTGTCGAAATGATTTCAAAAGCGAAGGGGTGGGGGCAGGTTTAGCAAGCTCACTGGGGGCATTATTTGAGGCCTTAACTTGGCAACACTGTGACAGCACTTCATCATAAAAACTTTTGGAAAATTTAAAAATGGAAAAACAACGTGTCTTGTAAAGTAGAAATTACTACAAAAATTAATTGCTGCTCGTACTGACATCGTAGAGAGATGATTCCTCGCCAACTTATCAGTCAGCATTTTAGGCCAAGTTCAATTGCTCCTAAAAACACAATATTAATATGATTATTCATTTTAAAGTCTCCATCAATTTATGAATTTTACAATCATTAGGATTGCTACTGCCTTTTTGCAAATTAGGATTGAAAAACAGAAAAACTGCATGTAGGTAAAACTTTTGATTCCTATCATGGTGATACACGAACTTAGAGTAAGGAGTTCATAGTAATTTGTAAGGTAGAATATTAAATACTTCTTCGCATCAAATTGCAACCAAGGCTTTGAATGAAGTTAAAGTGCAGTATGAGGTTACCCCCTGTCGCATTCCTCGTTGTCAATATGAGCAAGTTCCGTGAAGAGTAGACGCTTTTGTTCCACTGAATATCTCGACGATAATACTTGCAGTTTTGCAAAACTAATGCATACTTAATGGTATATTAATAGGTAAAAACAATGTTAGGATCTGGGGTTTAATTTCTGCTTCGTTATGAACTGAATATATATCCACGCTCGACCCGTGGCTTTCTAACAAGAGATGTCTTTGGCAAGATACGGTGCTGTGGATGACCCTTTGAAAATTCGGATTCAAATGGAGGAAAGGGAAGACTATTCAACAAGACAGGCTGATTTGCCTTCGATAATGGAAGATTTCAACCCTAGGGACGAAGACTTTTGGGATAAGGTAGCTATTTTAGAAATCATTTCCTCCGATAAAGTTAATGGCGGGAAATCTTCTAACCATTCACCCAGGAAGGATATCAAATGTCACAGAACGGATGCGAGCAGTTTTTCCTGTCATTTCAGGGTTTTTTCCGTTCCAAATATTTAACGCTCGTATTCTAATTTAAAGAGAACGGTTTAGCAATCATTTTTCTGCTTTGACCTCGTACCCTTATGCATTTCCTGTTTGATTTTTAAATGGCCACTACCGTTCATATTTACTCCATGCATGTTGCATTGTAAGGAAACTTTTATCATCCTAATTAGGGTTTTCTAAAAGTTTTATTTGCAGATGTCGAAGTCAAGAAAGTACAGTCTAGATAAATCTACGGCTTTTGGCAAGCAAATTCCTACTTGGCGTTACTTTTTATCTCCATGCGGTTGCAGAATCCAGCAGATGATTATTAATTATTAATTCTTTAATAATTTTCAGCTACAGGTCAAAACCTTTCGACTGTTAAGTGGCTCACAAGAAACATGGCACCTCTTTAAAGCTTAATTATTAAAAATTTTACTTGCTCTTTTTCGGCCTAGATGAAGTGAGTTCTGAAATTCACTTTAAAGTCCCTACCTCTCCCTTTGCTGAAATTTTTTTGCAAAAGAAACATCATTTGATTTAATTTCCATTTTTTACAGGTACACGATAAATACAATGAGGAAAAAAAGAAAGAAAATGGCTTGAAGTGGACTGACTGTCTTGATGAAATCAGAGCAGATAGAATTTTCATGAAATATGACACATTTGACATAAAAACAAAACAAGGAGATGACCCAATTGTCCTTATGATGACAAAATGGTATGATGACATAGAGCTGTATAGGTGTGAGCCATTTGGATCTGGTCCAGAAGGATTTGCAAGCTATGAAAGACAGGTTTGTTTTTTAATTAATTTTTTTCAGGGATTTTGGTAAAAATAACATGATATAATGCATGATAGGCATCACAATTTACACAAAATTGCATTTTCTCTTACCCGTTTCTCACCAGTGCTCATCTTCTTCATACTACTAATTTCTTCTTCCAGTTTTATTCACACTTCACTACTCACATTTGATGTTCTATTTCTTTAAAAGGTTTATTTATAGTTGTAAGGTTTCATGTCATTTCTGTTCAGAGACAATTATTGGTAGTTTGATGTTATTTGCAGCTTTTGTCTTTGAAATGGGTTTACTATTAAAAACTCATTTAATTTAAGATGTGTTTCAATTGAAGACTTTTGAGCAAGATCTGTTTGTTTTTTCTTATAATAGATTGCAAGAATTGCAAGGATTTTAATTAATCGAGATTATGCAAAATATGGAAGCAAAAGTAGATATGCTGATCCAGTAATCAGAGACGAGGGTGTAAAAAAGACACTACTTCACTTAGCGGCAGAAGGATTTAAGCAAAGGGAGAACTTGGCCATTGAAAGCAGGAAAAGAGACTTCACAGAAATTGCAAAGTGTGTTCTTGAAAGGGATCCAGATTTGGTTTATGTTACAACACAACCTGGAAAGCCGAGAAAGCAACTTCCAGTTGAATTGGCCTTGGAAAACTTTGATGATGAAATGGCAAGTTTGTTGATAAATGCAACTGGGAATAAGTCAAGGTATGAAAAAAACTTTCATTAAAGTTAGATGTTAATTTGATTAAATGTCATGATTTTCCTTTAAGTGTTAATAATGCTTCAGTTGGTATTGATATCTCTAGTCATTATTGGTGTTCCACATGAAGTCAGAGCATTAAAAAGGAGGGATACCGTAAATCCTTGAATTAGCCCCCTGGGGGCTTATTTATTTTTGATATTTTTGGATGGGGGCTTATTCGAGGGGGTGGGGGGGGGGGGCTTATAAAATTTCCTGAAACATATCACATAAAAAGATAATTTTTTGAAATTTCTTTCTTTTCATAATATAAAAAATAGCCTAAGTATAAAGTAACAGTTGATTAAATTATCAACAAAAATATAATTGTTTGTGGTGATTCACTAAAATGCCAGAGGCAACCTCAGGAGTCAAAAATAAAAAAATCGAGGAGGGCTTATTCGAGGGGGGGCTAATTAAAAATTTGTAGTTCTAGGGTGGGGGCTTATTCGAGGGGGGGCTTTTTCGAGGGGGGGGGCAATACGAGGATTTACTGTAATCCCAATATTTGACATTTTCATAATTAACTGACTATGCAAAGTGACATATTGTGGTTGGTGATTAAGTGAACTCAAGATAAGTGAAAGCCACTGGTAGAAGGGCTGGCCAGTAAAAGTGAGGAAAAATTGATATCTCTGTTCTATTTCATAATCATAATTCTTGTGTCTACAGAGGCCTAGAGTTGCGAGTTCCCATAAGACTTTTGGGGAAGAAAAGCCCTGTAAAATCTATTATTACAATAAAGGACCTTGATTCAAAACATCCTTTTTGTTAATACTCAGTATGCATCAATATCTATATTGTTTCTATGCCTCTAGGATACGCCTGCTCTTCCAATATAATGAGTACTTCCCTGATGAACTACCACCATTTCGCTTCAAGACATTTATAGAGAGAAAAGATATGAAGGTTTGTTTGTTTTCTCTACAACTTTGTTTCTCAATAAAGGAAACAATAATTACAAATGAGCACTTGCTCTTTCAATGAATGTACCAGAAGTGTGGAAACTGAAGAAGAGGCGTTTCTTTTTTCAGAAAACTGTTATTGCAGTGTTAGATTCCCTAATCAATCCAGATTGGCCTAACATGCCAGAAAGGGAACAGGAAACATATTTGAAAGAGTGGTACAGAGTCCCAGACATCCCTGTCCGCTACCATTTCTATTACCAAGTCCTTGATGGTGACGAGTGTGGCAAAGCACCATGGGATGAAGGCTTCAATCATCGTCAGTTGTCTTGCTTACAAGCACTTTGTCTAAGTGGGCATAACAAGGTTGGTAACCATGGTTTTTCATAATGCTTAACTCAAGTATATACTGTGCAATATACTGGTGTATATACTGGTAGCAGTAGCTCATCTTTAAAGACTCGCCATACAGTTCTTCACTTTGTTATTTACTGTTTATCAATCACTTTGTGAAGTATGTTTATTAATATCTTATAGGCCAATTCTACAATGCTTACTCATTATTGGGTTTGTCAAGATATCACGTGAAATCTTTTTAATTTTTAGAATGCAATTCAGCATCCAGTCATTAGAAAACTGGCTAACAGCAAATGGGAGAGTTTCGGAAGATCTAGGATAATGTAGGTATTATGACAGCTTCCTTCATCTGACCTCATAATCCCAATCTAACATTGTCTAACCATAGGTGATTTCGTCATACATGTATCAGTCTTTGTAATATGAGGCGTGCGGTCGCGCAAATTGTCCAAGACGTGCTAATCATCGCACGCGCAAAGCAAAGAATTTGGAACAAATTTTTTTAAAATTGCTTATGTTTCGAAGATTTTCAAAGCAGCGTTAACTCAAAGTCGCCAAATTAGATCTCCTGAAAAGCAGCACCTAGTTTTTGACAACAGGTATGCGAAACAACCGATAAAAAGCGGTTCGCATCGTGGCGTGCGAAATGCCGCACGTGGCCTATTTTCATATTTTACAAAGACTGTATGTATGCACCATTAAAGGAAAATCTGTGTTGAAGAAATTTGCCATTTTGCTGAGTGCAGTAGTTTAAAAAAACCTTAAAATGAGCTTAAGTAAACAGATCATCAAGATTATTACCTAACTGAAACAAAGATGGAAAGGAAGGCGAAACAGCTGTTAGAGGTCAAAAGAAACATCTAGGCCTTTGCTTTTTGACTGATCTTTGTAAAATCCCTCTTGTCCATTCCAGGCTAGTTTGATCCTTAAATTTTTCGTTCATGCCATCAAATTCATGCTTTTCGTTTCTAAGGGTTTTGTTACTAACAGAATCTAAGGATAGATAATTTCCTAACAGTTATAAAGTCTAATAACTAACACTTGATATCTTGTAGACTGCCCTGTGTTTTGTTAGCTTCTCGTTTACGTTTTTGATCCCTAAAAGCTATGCGCGAAAGTCTAACGGCTACATATTTCTGTGACTATGATTCATTATATTATATTATATTATATTTTCATTACACCTTGATTTGATGATAAGCATTACAAACTTACAAGGCCAATCAAAAACAGAACCGTTTCAACTTTGTGTTCACAATCATTTTGCAGCCTGTATGCAATGATGTATCTACTGTTCCTCATTCTCCTCTCCATTTCGCTACTCGGAGCCGTCCACTCGCAAGATCCGACCAAGTACATCACTAGAGTCGATAAATTCAGGGCGGCCTGTGAAATCGCGACGCTGGTTTTCACTGTCTTCTATATATTGAGTGAATTCGACCAGATGGAGAAGTGAGTATATTCATTCCTATCGAAAGTCATCTTCGACTGCACAGCTACGCCAAAAGGAACTTGAGTAAAGCCGAAACGGTAACGATTAAAGCTGGCTGTTTATAATCAACAATTGCCCCCGGTTTGGATTCTGCTAGAAGATTTTTATATGTGGTTTTGTTTATGCTTCTAGCACTGATGGGAGTATATCCATTCTTCTCCAGGGAGCGAAAGGCCTACTTCTACGATCCGCTCAATTTGATTGATTTGATTGGTCTGTTTTCCTTGATTGCGATAGTGCCACTGCGGTTCGCCAACAACAAAAGCCAGTGGTATCTCGCTACGGTGACGTACGCAATCAACTGTCTCCGAATCTTCAAGTATTTTCCCGCCAGCCAGTAAGCCTCGCTTTAATTTTTGACTAGTCACATGTTTTGTTGTTTGTACTTGTTATATTTGGCCTGGATTTTAGCCTTGGTAGGGCATCCGGCTTTCTCTGATTGGCTGCATTTCAGCCAATCATAGGCATCTGTGCGTCCCTGCCTTCGCTATCTTGGTGTGTTACGTCATTTGTTCTGTGTTTGTGCACATTTTAGGTTATCCCAAATATAGTGAAGTTATTTGAATGGTTTTATATTTACTCTTTTATTATTTAATTAAGACTTTATTTAAAATTTGAAGTAGAAAATGAACATAATCTCCGCCATTTATGAAGAATTTTAAATGCAGGTCTCTGGGTCTGTATGCAAAGATACTCTATGGCTTGTTCCTGCGGGAGCTGCGCGTTTTTGCTGCGGTTTACCTTGTATTTCTATTCACTTTTGCGGGTGGAACATACTTGTCATTGCGAGCAACAACCCCATATGACGAGAAGTCTGGGTTCGCGGCAGTGGGAGTGACGTAAGTACAAACTGAATCGCATCTAAAAGGCTGCTTCTTTTTGTCCATACTTTCAAACGATTACTCTTAGCCTGATAATTACAATTACAGCTGTAAGGCTCCTTCCCAGCTAACGATTTTGTTAGCCCGATTGTTACAATTACCGCTGTAAGGCTCCTTCCCACCTCAATATCAATCCGCCTGTATTTAAAGGGATCATGTTAAAAATGATTAAGCTTCGTTCCTTTAGGGGGTTCAAAGATATTTTGCTGCGTGGCTTCAGAGCAGTTGCGGAGGCAAACGGATTTGCTGATGGCTATGATTCGTTCAATGATTTTGTGATTGCGATTGTTCTGATTAGTATGCTAGTGATCATGCTGTTTCTTGTCAACATTCTGATTGCCCAACTTTCGACGACATACGAAAGTGCCAAAGAAAATGCGCGTCTGGATTTCGACATCGATAAGGCCTTGTTTGTTACGCGGCTGGAGAACAGTCGATTCAAATGCATGGTGAGTGCCAATCACTTCATTCTCACTTGCAGTGTTACTTATACAGCCTGGGTAATCGCTGGTTTCAATTTAGTAGAACATGTATATTTTTCCAAGCAAATAAATTCATAGGAAATTAATCTACGTTGAGACTACATCAACTTCTGTTGATAAGAAGCATGTTTGTTATCTGTCTTCTAGTGTTCGATGTTTTGTATGCAGAAGTGTGTATGAATGTGTTGCGTTGAACGACACAGCTCTAAGTTGCTACTCTTCAGTTGATTGACAGTTGACTCATGCTTGCTGTCTGTCATAAAGTACTTGATTGTTTTTACGCAAACTGTGCACGTATATGATGTATTGAAGGATACTGCTCTAAGCTGCTACTCAGAGTCATATACTCAGAGTTATATTTCACGCATAGATATATCTGCTTTCGATCACGAGTTGAGACTATTGTATTCCCGATGATAGCCCATTACCTGACGGTCGCATTGAGCGTGAAACTTGGAGACGTAACTAAGGGTCATCCTGTTCCTTACGCCTTCTCTATTGTTGGCTGTCTTTCTTTAAGGATTCGATGCCGTGTAAATAGAGATGCTTTTATATAAAGGATACTGGTATCCGACACAATGTGATGTTGTATATTTCTGATATTTCAGAACAGGCGGGTTGACAGTTTTCAAGACGGTGAATTTGTTAATGATAAAGAGGAAATCAAAGGTATACCAATAAATTTCCCTATCTGCAATTGTTCATTCATTCTCTTCCATCTTCATTTTGTTGGCGTTACAGAATGTTTTGGCCTGTTTTTGTTCAGTCGTTTCATCTTTTTGCTTGTTTTTTCACACTTGTCAATTTCCTTTCTAGAACTTTTGACAGGATGGGATACCCTGCACCCCAGAGGCGAAGACTCGTGTAGAGTTTTCAAGTAAAAGCCCGAACGAGGCTGAACGTTTTATGTAGGTACCGTAGTTTAGTTAGAAGTATAGTATGTTGTGTTTGTGGACCAATATTCCGCCAGGTATCTGGTCCCTGTTTTATTGATGTGACGCCTCAAAGTCCTCAAAGCTGCAAATATGTTTGTTTAATAATGAGGATGTGATTAGTCTGGTTCCTTCATGAGGAAGCGTTCTTTTGGAAGGTATTAGTTTAATTCAAAACTGATCATCACAGCAAAAGATGCAACCCTGCTCGAGACCAGTATAACGTGGAATGTAGATTTGAATACAGTGCAAAAAACTCTCTCCTTACATCTCATAATTTCCTTAAGAGATTTCTAGAGACTGTCATCTTCATCACCAGACGATCTACCATTCTTTTCCGAAATATTGTTGTAATTAGTTCTATGACAATGTAGTTTTTTAGAGTCACCTCCAGAGGTTTATTTTAGATTTTCTAGTATTGTGAGAAAATAGTTTGTTAATTGTTATGGACACTTTGGTTTATTTGATGACGACTTGATTGATGAAATTCTTTCCCCTTGCTTCCCCTGCCACGAAGCTCTCCAGTTACCTAGATACGAAGCATCTTGACTCAGCCTCTTAATGGCGGATTCCTGGCCTCTCAGTGGTAGCAGCCGTCATTCCACGACTGCAATAGACTTATGTGGTTGCCCATGGCCAATGCTGTTCACAGTCAAATTTGTATTGCGACCGCAGTAAATGGTGGTGTAGAGAATTCTTTCCGTGATCTGCCAGAGGTTAAGTTCGTAAACCTATGGCTCGGTATGATACTACAATAAACACGACCTTGTGGTGATAACCCTTGGTTCTTCTTAAAGATAACCGGCATTATTTGAAGTTCGCAATATGAATACATTATCCAAATAAAATTTGATATGAATGAAGCATTGATACCCCATTGTGTCTGTTTGATGCAAAGAACAATTATTGATACTAGTTTAGAAGAATATGTTGCAATGAGGCAGATATAGAAACACCCCTTCACAGTGTATAGTGTTTACCTATATAGCTGCTAAGGAGAGCTTGCAAACTCCGCAGCGTCAATTATATAATCCACCGCATCTTCGTTTGGCTTCAATTATTTTGTAGAAGCTAAAAACTGCTCAGAGTCACAATGCCCAAACTGGCTTCTGTTATTTTAAAAAATCTTCATCCTTGAGATTTTTAAAAGTATAAGGCATCAAACTAATGTTAAAAAAATTGTGTAGGTTTTACACCTGGATTATTGTAGCGATTGCTGGATCAGTGGCGAACACTGGGTCAATGGCGATCACTGAATCGACGGTGATCACTGGATCAATGGTGATCACTGGATCGATGGTGATCACTGAATCAATGGCGATCACTAAATCAAGGGTGATCACTGGATAAATCGCGATCATTTGATCAAAGGCGATCATTGGGTCAATGGCGATCAATGACCAGCTTGCTCCCGTATGGTTCTACCGAATGGCTGCAATGGTTGTAGGTACTCTGATCGGAACCAGTGGTTTCTTAACAGACCGTACAAAGAACTGGCCAAGCTTTTAAAGATAATAAACCAATAAAAGCTGATTTTTCCTGGTACTTTCAATGGCTGAAACTGTCAAATCAGTATCCCATTTTCTCGCTAATTAATCAATCGATTAAGTCTCACCAAACATGCTGATTTGGTTTCCCTTACGAACCAGGGTTGGTGTAATATCGGTTCGTTCTTCATCCGGATGCCCCTTATGCGCAAAATTCTTAGCTGTGAGCTCAGAAGTCGATTTTTCAACAGTTTTCTGATTAATCGTAGGAAGGATATCATCTCTGCACATTTGCAAACCCAATCTACTTCACTTTGTTAGTTTATTCTGATAAACAAATTCAACTCTATGTATAAAGATTAATACGGAATAGAAATATCTTGTCCTGCCCGCGAGGTTTCGGTCGATTGAAAAGGGTCGAGGTGTAGTCTACTATTTAATTGAAAGCTTCCAAACAAAAGCACTTTGATATGTCTCATCTTGAATCGACGCGGTTACGATTTACGAGCATTGACATCGATAAGTTTCGCTGCCCAATTAAATTACGCGTACGCTCATCTGCCTTGGCGAACAAATTTGTATGTCGCTGCGCTTGAGCAACCTCTGTTGCGCTGGTTCGAAAACTGATTGTTGATCACTTAGAGCCGAACTGGTGGCGAAATTAAATAATTACGCCATTAGGTAGAACGGAACGGCGATACTTCGACGGCGAAACATTGCAATTGTTTAGAAAATGTTATGATGTGGATTTCGCCTTCGAAGTGATTTAGGATTCAACGCCTTTAAAAAAACGAGAACAGCCGAAAGTCAAGAGGATTAAAGTAAATCGTAAGTTCGAGATTCAGTGTTCAGTAAATCTGCTAATTAACCTCTCTTTGTTTTGCAAATTGCATTATACCTATTCATGTGTCAAACTTAGCCAGTTTCATATCATATATACTTGGCCTGTCACTTCATATTGGCCTTCCTTTTTTTATAGTTGCGAGAATTCGGTTACGAGTTGCGTGGCGATTGTTACGAGCTGTGATTGCGAGATAACGTTATAGATCCATATACGTGTAAAAGCAAAAATAATTTTATGTTCGGCCAATTTTATCATTTTCCAATCTTTTAATATTGTTTGAAGATATGTGTGGAATATGAGACAATCTTAACGGCTACTTTTTTTGAGCAAGAAGTTTAACCTTGCTTAAGTAAGTCTTAATTTAAAATTTCTGAGTCAATGAAACTAGTTCAAAATCCAGAGAGCTTCATTTCTAGACATCTTTTTATTGAACAACCTGAAATATCCAACCATAGCCTAAAGCTGGATGTTAAGTTTTAAAAATAATCAAACATTGGCCATTCTTGTCAAATGAACTTAGTTGACTATTTTAGGTAGTAAGAATCATAAGCAGATATATAGGTCAGTAAGAAGTGCTTTTAAACTTACCATTTTAGTTCGTTTTCCAATGCCTTTTGGGTACCTAAAGAGAATGATTCACTGAAATTTACAGACGTTTTCGTACTCATGGTAAAGTGTGAAGAAATGCTCTAAGTGTGCAAGACACTATGGCTTCGCTGTTCTGTGTTGTTTTGAAGTTTTGTAGTATGAGATGCTTGCTCGCCTAATTTAAAGAGAGTGTTGGAAGAAGTTGCTTTGGAAACGGTTTTACCCAACATGATGTTGTATATAACAGTAAACCTTGTTAAATCCCGGATAAAAGAAGAAAGACAACGAATTACAAAGAAATTGAATAGCATTTTCTACCAAACATATTATCAAAAAAGGAAGCAAGCTATCTAGAGAGAATGCAGGAGGGAGCTTTTGGTGAAAGTCAGCTTTAGAATTCTTTACTCAAATCATATGAAGCAACAGAACCCGTTGTGATGGTTTAGGGCAGTGACTACAACCCGGCCAACTTGTTATATAAACAGGCCTACACCAGTTCCTCGATAATCATTTTGGTCATTTCCTTAATAGGCAGGCCTGTTTATCAGTGGGCTACCATTTTGGACGGTGAAGCAAACTGCCGATTCAATTTATTTTTAGAGATGCAACTCTCCACCAGCGAGTTGCAGGTCTTTTTGACTGTTTCGATTGTGAGAGACAAAGTAATTCACGCTACTGTCAAATAATGTCTTCAAATATGCTACCCTAGTACGTGGCATATCTTAAGGCCGGAAAATTCTTGGAACGCCACGATGTTGTTTCAAAGACAGCGGCCTTTATCGCGATACCAGGTTTTTTATAGATAGTTCCTCAGCATATAGTTAGAAGCAGAATTTAGCAGCAATTTTGACTGGTCGAACAACAATGCTGTGTGATTTCTAGAATGCTTATTGTTCTGGATGTAAGCTTTTCTCTTGATTTAAAGCACAGTTTAACTTTTCAAATATTGAAGGAACCGCCGAATATATATCAACATCAGACCATAGAATTCAAGCAGTGATAAAATCTAAAATGAATGTTTAACTGGGAAACCATGAAATGTAGAAAGGAAAAGAGATAATAAAAAAGCTTTATAACAATGGGCGTTGTAAGAGTGTATGCGATTGACTTCTAAAATTTGCATGATGGACATTAACAATCCTCATATAATGTTTCAAAGCTGTAATTTATTTTGCTTTTCCCTTAAAAAAATATTTTTTCATTTAGAAGTTATATTTCCCGTCATCTTCCCAACATGTCTGTTTCATCCTACAACATATTTGATTTTAGCCACTCGACATGGAGATTCATCGTCAGCCATTACAATTTCAAATATGAGATTACATTATCCTCATTCAGCGGTCTTGCTACAAACATTTTACACCAGCAAGGAATCGACATTTTGTTTATAGTTCTTGTTTATTTATTCATTCCTTACAACTTTCCTTTTTAGGCCCAATCATGACGAGAAACGTCTTAGCAGCAGTTCTCCTGTTTGCTTTTCTCCTGGTGAGTGCAAGAGCGGAGGAGCAAGCTTCATCTGGCCACGCGGATGAAGGGTTCGCCAGCTCTGGTGATGAAAGCAACGAAGGATCTGGTTTCAACGGACAAGAAGGTGAGAAAGATATGTAACGCTACCTAATCCCTTTCCTTCCTAAAAGTATGTTTTATTGAAAATATACCTTATTTGTTCATATCATTGTTAACCTCATCAGCAAGTTATTTTGAAGTGAGCTTTAGAAGATGGTAACTAATTCCTCATAATCGTCTTCTTCACTTAGGCCAATGCAATGGCAGGCAAGTAGGTTCCTTTGTCACGTGCTTCTAGGCCAGTCCCTTCTAAATCGAGAAACATTTCATAATACTTATGAAGACTAAACATTTTCACTTTTTTTAGTTCAAAAGGTCATTGAAACCATGCGGAAAATGAGTAAAAGTAAGTGATTACTATTCAATTTTCCATTTGAATATTCTTCCAATTCCTTCGAGAACCCCGCTTCAAACCACCCCCCCCCTTCAAAATATTTACTCTACTTATGAGCCCCCCTCTGTCTATTTCAGATAAATCCGACGAAGATCTCTCAAAAAACATAAAAACAGGTAAGTAGAATACGAACAAAGTTAGCTTTTGTTTCTAAATTAGACACTATCTATGTCTCTACAGCTTCAAATGACGAGCTTCCAATTAATTAATTTGTCGGTTTATTCAACTATTTATGTACACATTAAGCTATCCTTGATGTTTAAACTAACCAGTGATATTTACGTAAAGGAAAAATAAATGCTATCATAAAAGTTTGTTTTACGGATCAATCTGAGGTGAAATCAAAATAGTTTAAAGTGCTGGGCATCACTTTACGTAGCGATGCAAAATAATGGACCACATCCCAAGGGTGGCACCGCTGCAAAGCCTTGTATATAGCACGTTAACAGTTTTTGCTTAAAAGGGCAGTACCTCTGAGAATCTAGAAACAGGAAAGCTGTTCTTTGATTTTGGGTACCTCTATTTTTGGATCTTGGGTACTCTTTTTCAGTTAAATACCCATTGAATAGATTTTAGCTCGTATGAAAAATATAAACAAACTGAGAGTCTTTTAGCTGCATTCTCTGGCACTCCCTCTCGGACCCTGGTTCATCTTTGGCTGAAAGACGATTCGATATTTCGTATATGTCACTGGCGCAGACACTGATATCATCAAATATTATATGTAGATAAATTACAGATTAATAGATCAACTTCACAGAAGAGACGTGTCTTACTCGTGTTCTCTGGGGACACAATTGAATATGAACAAACAAACAGTTCACAGCTTTATCAAAAGTACAGCGAAGAAACTGACTGACTAATACCCTGACTTGACATTTTAATGACAAGCAATTGCTTCGACAGTCTCTCTTTTGAACCCATAGGTAAATATCTTAAGAACCTACCGCTACGGACGTTTGAGAAGCTTAGTGCTCTTTGGATATCAATAGTTAGACGACTATGGAAAGTTTGGAAAGCCAAAGGTATGTGACAAAAGACTGACTGTTTGACAAGCAAGGGCTTGTGACGTAGCATGACGTAAGATACGAATCACTGAAAGCCTCTCAGCCAGGCGCCCGACTCTTTTTGTAACGAGGCTCTTCTTGTAACGAGGCTCTTTTTGTAATAAGGCTTTTTCTCAGAACGGGGCTGTTCTATAACGAGGCGCTTGTTATGGTAAAGCTTTCTTTGTACGAGACTCTTATTGGAGCAATGCATTTCTGGAATGAGGCTCTTCTTTAAACGACGCTCTTCCTGGAACGAGGCTCTTCTTTGAACGAGGCTCTTCCTGGAACGAGGCTCTTCTTGAACAAGGCAATCATAATAGTGGGCCTGATTTGATTGTGAATTGAGTGAAACGGTATTCCCGTAGCAGAGGTACTGCCCTTTTAGATAGCAACATTAGACTAAGTGCCTGCAATTACAGCTGCATTGCATTTATTCTATAATCAATAGTAAAGTTATCAGGGTACTACGCCAATAAACAAACACTTACTCTAACACATATTTGTTTAAAAAGCTATTTTAACACCCATCTACATTTCTTAAAGTTTTTCCATGCCCTGTTTTTAAAAGCTGTCTTTTCTTCCAATTTAATTTTGTGAACAGTTCTTTCTTTATTTTCCTTGATATTCACCAAAATATTCATTTTCCAGCACGAGATTTAGAGATTCGTTTGGCTTGATGATTTGACAAAAGAGAGAAAATCGTAGATATACGTATAGGTCAGACCATGGGCTGAAATAAGTAATGCCTCGCTAAACAGTGTTGTCGCTTTGTTGACTGAATTCTTCTATGCATTTAGGTGCACGTCAAGTGATGCACAGCATCGTGGAAAAGCTTGTTACGCATACTGGTGAAAAAGTTTCCAACCAAGTAGCGAGTATTCTCAAAACCAATACTGCCAGTGGTAAGTTCTTGTCTCAATTCCTGTCTTCATATCCTGCTCCTATTTTGTTGAATAGCAAATTTGGGAATAGTGAAAACCAGAAACAACGTTAGCCACCATGTAGCCTCGTTTCAGTTTAGTTTCGCATCGAGGCTCGTCACTCAGTGTAACCTGCTCCTCTCATGTAATGGAGTGATTTGCAAAATAAGCAACCAACGTCATAGCGTTTTCCAGCACAATAGCAATGGCTGTTGCCTTGAGTGGTACAGGCAGGCTGTGCAGGAGATCCGTGTAACAAATGTGCTTCACTTGCAAATGTTCTACTGTCAGTGGTGTCAGCTTTATAATAACGTTGGTCACCATCATCATCATCATCATCATCATCAATCATCATCATCATCGGACCATGTTAGCTTTTCTCCTCCAACCCCCCTCCCCCAGTCCTCCATGGCTCGGGCAAGATCTTCCACTTGGAGACCAGTATCATTGGCCAATCAACGTGTGTACAACATAAAGGACTGCCCGATTTTATCCACTTCATGCTTAGATGCCCACAGGTGTACCAGTCTACTGATAACCTCGTATTTTTGTCTAAAGCAGTGACCAGCAAGGGTTAATTGATCATTTATAAAGGTGGTTAATTGCTTTAAGGTGGCGCAGCAACAATGCAGAAATCTTCAATGCCAGACGAGAAGAATGCATTGGATCAGACCAGCCAAAATGACACCACTACAGTAACCCAATCTGATGGCGAGGCTCCAGGAGAAGAGGACATTGATAGTGGTGAAAAGACTACAAACGCGGGCACTCCCGCGAATAACCGCGATAAGGATGATAAGTCCCAACAAGCAATGGCTGTACAGGAGACGAATAATTATCATAATAATGAAGACAGCGGAAATCAGGTATGTTATCTCAATGATAGTAATCATGTTGATTCAGGGGTGTACTCAGCCTCTGAACCACACCCTCGAGACCACGCCCTTGAGACTCTTAGAAAGGAGGGGGCAACCTTTTTCGGTGTATTTTGTACCAAGCGAAATTCAAGATTTCAAACTTTTACTGGGTCTGCCTAACTTCCATTGAGGTACTGATTTAATTGCATTTTTGGGGAAATCTTGAAGATCATCTTCTTTAAAAGTGGGAGGGGTTGAGGACCCCATTTGCCCCCTTGGTTACGTCACTGTGTTGATTCACGCCATAGAGTTGCTTTTAAACAGGGAAACACGTAGAAGTGACACTCACAAGCATGGCAGTCTTAAGGCCTATTTCGAATATGGCCTATATCGAATATATTATACAATGCAATGTGTATAACGTATTAGCCTATATCGAATGCGCCAAAAAGTCCTAACAAGTCTGCATGATATTTAAACGTTTATAGATTATAAGATCAGTCCTAATTTTACGATTAGATGCTATTTGTCACCCAAAGTGAGAGCAAAGTTAATTGAAACTCTGATTGGTGATAGGTGACATCTCCTGGCACCAATAACGAGCAGAAGTTGGCTAGCTACAGTAGCCCGGATTCAGGAAACACCGCTGCAGTAAAACCTGGAACGCAGAATGATGTGAAGTCCAGTTTGGTCCAGAATCAGGCAACAGTGCCAAAAGAAGGTAAAGCTGTGGGAAAAGATGTGGTGAAAGACAACGCTTCTGAGGGTAGCTATTTGACACCCCAGGAACAAACCCCGGAGAGCATAACAGCGAATATGGGAGTGCCCCCCGTGGCTAATGTACATAGAACTGATGCAAAAGTAAAACATGTAAAAAGTAGAAAGAGATACAAAATGCACAAACACACACGCACGGGAAATAAATCAACAAAACACTTAAGCAGAACAAGAAAGGAGACAAGGGTGAAGTACAGAAATGTCGATAAACATTTAATAAGAAAGTTCAAAGGTCATGAGGCAAAGGTGCCCGGAAATGACCTCAGCCTGACGCAAGGATCCTTGTACGAGGCACCGATTTCTAAGCAACTGGAGAGCGTGCTAAACGCAGAAGTTGCGCGTGGAACCGCGTATTCGAAAACTAATTCTAACCACATGAAGAGAAGCTTCCCCACGGAAAACCGCAGGTCAAACATCGAACATGTAGCCGCTGATAGCTATGATGATTATTATGATTATTCTAACGATGATTCTGGCGACGAAGCTTCGGGGAAAATCGCAAGCACCCACAGACGCGATAATGGACGCTCTTACGGACAGTCTAGTAAGGGGAAGAAACGAAAGACGTCTAAGAGACGCAAGGGCTCCAAGGCTGCGCTTTCAAAGCGGAAAAGCGCTCTCAAGACCATCAGGCAAAGCGGGCAGGCACTCGCGTATCTAGGCAACAGGACATTGCCAACGAAGCCGATGCAATACGAGGCTCCAGTCAGGAAATTCAGGTTCTTCGGGGTGCAGCGTCAGAATGTGGAAGGGAACAATTCTACGGGTAATGAAATTGTCGTTTATTCTTTAATTTTCGTCAATTCATGTTCTTTTAAGTTTTGGCTGAGGGAAGTCTCTTTTAGAAGTTAACTATCAGCTCATTACGTATTTACTTTATAGCACCAAATGAACTGAAAAGTGAATTAATAAACTATGCCATCCTTGCTAATGTGCTAAGAGAGCTGAGCAGTCTCTTGACATCTTGCTCAAACAACTTTGCAAATAAATAGGAAGCGAGCTCCAGTTGACAGCCTCGTGTTGGTGTTAGTTTAACCTCCTTTTGAGAATATCCTCCCGTCACAACTCCAGGCTGTGTCAACGTTAGACTCTCAGCACCTTGTGATCTACCTGTCCAAGCCAAAAGCTGTCTTATTGAACATCAAACCAGTATGGAGGATATTTGCGTTAAGCTCATTCTTGATGAAAATATTTCTCTTTCGCTATGACAGCAGTGCCAATTCTCAACATCGAGTCGGCCCCTACGAATAAGCCAACAGAAAGCGAACCCTCCCAAGAGGGTGGGAATATGCAGCCCCCACCAATGCTGCAATCGGGAGATGGCTGGTCTTCAAAGGAACAACCTGGTCCCTTTGGGATGGCTGGTCAGTCCAGTGACACTCCGCCATTTACACCAGAACCATCTCCTGCTCCAAACATGGATGGACCTCCTGTATTGTTACCACAACTACAACAACCGGAAGGTGAGCAGCTCGGGTTTTCGCCGAATGAAAAATCCTCATGCAACTTTGATCTTGAGTTTATTGTGATAGAAACACTTCGCAAGAATCTTTTCCAAACGAATGAAGGTCCAAACATTATGCAATGGTGGGGCCATCAGATTCATTTCTGAATGGATTCAGCCAGCGCGCCTTATGACTTGTGATGATTCGAAGTGTTAAAATCTATTGCGCATGCGAACGCCTCGAGTTCATTGATCCGTTTCAAAGCGAGGCTTCTTTTCAGCCTCAGTCTCATTTGGCTCAGTGTTCCATTGAACATGTTGCTCATGATAATTCAAAGTTTGCGACACAAAAGTTCAAGCTGTTCCAAAACAACGACCCTAGCATGGAAATGCATAGCAGGGACTAGCTTAGAAAACACACAGCTTCAGTAGTGTAGTCAGCAATGTTTTTGCTGCATTGTACTAGATATGATTTGAATATTAATCATTTTGATATAATTCGGCTTTTTTAGATGTTGAGTCACCAATCGTCCTCCCAACAGCCTCTGGTAAGCCAATTGTGCCAATTGTGCCAACAGAGGCACCAGTGCTGCCCGGAGAGGAAGACGACGAAAGCAACGAAAACAACTGTAAGTGCTCATGTTCATCAGTAAGAGGCAGTTGCAAAAGTATGGCCTGAAACTTACACAGGGGCGTATCTAAGGGGGGGGGGGTGTTGTGGGGGTTACAACCCCTGCCCTTTTCGGCAAGGAAGTGAATTTTGCCCTATTCCCATGGAAATCCATTGTTTTTATGCCCCGTTTCTACCACGAAACCCCTGCCCTTATAATATCCTAATTGCGCCCCTGTTACATGCATGAAATTGTCAATCAAAAAGAATGGATGTGAAGCTTTCTTGAAGCCGACATTTCAACATCATTTGTAACGCTTTGTAACCCTATTTAAAGTCTATATCAGGATTTCAAACGCACCTAATGTTTTTATGCGTGTACATTTTCTGAACTTGCTTTTTTACTATTGCAGCGACGTCATTTTTACATCCGGATGAGACTCAGAGCTTAACAGCAGACAAAGAGGCTCTGACAGAAGAATTGAGGAGTCTGGAGTCGAGAATGACCGTAGTTGAAGCTGCGGTGGCGGAAATAATCGAATGGATTCGAAATCGAAGTCTACAGCGTAAGCATTTAACGTTATTTCACAGGGCTACAAAGAGCTATGACTTAGTATCTGTCCTCGATGTAAACATGATTTGCTGCCTCATGTAGCTAATGCAGTGTATTTATTAGACTTAAAACCGCCTCAGGAAATGGTAAAGGAGACTTTAAACCTTCTTTTAACAGGGCCTAGTAGTAGCCTAAAAAGTCTGTGCTGAGAATCTTCACAAAAGTTTTTGTTGAGCTGTACAGACCAAAAACTGTCCAGGCGAATTAGAAAAGCTTATGTTCCAATTCAATATCTATTCAACTCTCTATAGCAATGGGCATGTTACTTTACTGCATGAAATTGTCTGTCTTTTTTTGTAAGGTTAATCTATAAAATATTTTTTTAATTTCTCAGCTCATGTTGAATCATTAATGGCGAGTGACTCGCCACCAGTTTCTTTGCGGGAACCATCCACCACTGTGAGGCTTCGTCCAACAACCCCTCTGGAGGAGCCAACTGCTGAGCAGGAGCTTCCAGTGCCGCATCATCGTCGGTTATTGAAGCAAATATTCATCCCGCTTCCAGCCCCAAACTCCGAGGCCGAGATGGAAATCGAAAAAGGAGAGCCTATAAATGGCCTACCGTTTCCTTTGAATTTTATTGTCACGAAAATTCTCGCGAAAATGCTGAAACAGCGTGATGAAAAGATTGTTGCAAGTAAGCCTACTATGGAAACCTGTTTTCGCTATTATTGTTGTTATTCACGACAAATGACGCTATGCACTTACTTGGATGAACTAGAAAGACGGGGGATCCTCTTTTCCAAATTTAGAACTGTCTATTAGAGGCGAACGTCCTTCAATCAAACTTCTTCGCAAGCTTTCTATCTTGCTGGTTAACGCCAGTTTTCTATACTCGTCCCCAATCCTCTCAGAGACCCGTGCTGCGCTACCAATATCAATTTCTATCAGGATCGTTCAAACCGTAATTCATACCATTGCTGTCACAAGGTCGAAGTTTATTTGCTTACAAAATTTTACTCACTCTAGGCCAATGTTTTGCTATCTTCTTGTCAATCTTTGTCATGGACAACGAGAGTGAAACTGTGAATCATAAAATACGAGAGTGAATCATAAAATACGTCTCCAAGCTTATTTCTCTTTTTCTACCATTTTAAATCAGTCTCGCGTACAAGAAGTGAAATTTCGACAGCAATTTTTAAAAAACGATGTTACGTTACAGCTGCCCATCCTCACACTCCGGTCCCAGATGTCGACATTCCTGCCATAGAACACGATATAAACAGACTGGAAATGGAACTTGGCTCAGTGCCCAAGCCGTTTCACCATCGCAAGCACCATCAACTGAAACTCCAGCGAACAGACGCGGACGCAAGGCTGAAGTCTCCGATCGTTGGTGAATTGTTAGGCACTGTTTCACTGGACGATGGACCAGGTAATTCATAACTGCTATAGTCATCAACAGTTTTTAGAGCACAGTGACGCAATACGGACCGGGTCCAGGGGCCCTCTGAGGCTTTTGGTTTTAAGAGGGCTCCAGCAAAATTTTGAAAAGCCTCTTCAAAGTGCTGTTGATGAATTAGTAGGTGAAATTAGAAAATGGCGGCATATTTCACAGGGCCCTAACAATTCTGGGGCCCTAACAATTTTTGTCCCCTGCAGTCATGAATACGGTCCTGTGGTCGCAGATATTGACGCCTATTCGCACATCATGAGACATTTTTGTAAATTAATATGAAATATCATAATTTCATATCTAATCTACGATCCCTGCCGTCCTGTTTAGTGGATATATGTGATGGTATAAAATCCTTATTATCTGCCCCCAGCCTGTTCTTCGCCCTGTCAAAATGGCGGCATTTGCACTGGTAACAACATTTGTCGCTGTCCACCGCCATTCAGTGGGCCTTCCTGTGGTTCAGTGACTCTGGTTAAGGTCGCAAAACCATCAAGGCGAATCATGGTCCAGGCCCCGGGCGCTGACGTCTTAGAGGCGCTGCGGAGGAGAGCGATTGGCCAATACGCGGAGAGGCACCTCCCAGGAAAGGTTAGTATGAAGTTCACATCTAGACGGTGTTTTGAAAGGCCTATCCTGCATCAATGTTTTCGTTTTTTCGAGTCTGCGCGGTAAGCAATTTCGATGGCAAGGGGATGGTCAAAAACGATGACGCTAATTTTGCCTTCTTCTCACATGCAAAGTCACTAACTAAACTTTGACGCTTTTATTTAACTCACGAAGAGCACTTTTGACTTCTTATAAATGAATTTTGTGTTCTCACAGATACGTGATAACAGGGAGAGGAGAATGTTGGTTCACGTTCTGAAGCGGCTCCTTCACAATATCGCTGCGGAGGATATTCGACCAGAATACCGGCTGAGGAACAGTATAGAAGTGCCCCATGAAGCTGCAGATGAATCGGACGATTTCGCACGAGCAGGCTAGTATGCGGCTGTGCATGAATTATAATGATTTGGTTTCTCGCAGCTCAGAATCTGGGCTACACCATTTCTGATACCAAGGTACTTCATGTAGACAAGCATGGGCATGCTAACCAAGACAACTATCTACTGGAAGATAATCAGAGCATCTGATTGGCTCTTTTAACATCATTCACCTATTCACAAATGTTGTGAAACCTATCACAGAATACTGTTAGCTGAACACGGCAATTTTTTCTCAGAAGCTAGGGATGAAAATAATTCAATTTTACAGCCTTCGAAACATTTACAAAGCCCCAAAAGCATTTCAAATGCCTTCTACAATGAAAGTTTAGAAGGTGTTTTTCGAAAGGCGTTTCTCAAAGGTGTTTCCCCTCAGCTATAAGAAATTATGTTAAATCCCGTAACCTCTACGTCGAAGCTGTTTCACAAGCCATTTACATTGCCCATCGCTGGTAGAAATAATTTAGAATAAAGCTATATAAATAAATTAATATTAATCGCCTTGACATTTGCTCTAATTAAGACCCATATAGTAAAATTTGGTTCAAATTTACTATTTGGTTGCTTATTTATAAAATCGTATTTATTGTATCGGTATAGTTTTGTATATATGGATTATTTGATGCTTCGTTGAATGAAACTGTTTGACTCTTCAATATTCAGTAATTGTTTGTTTTTGCCCATGTTCTTCGCCGTGCCAAAGATTTTCATAGCACAACTTAGGTCTTACTCATCCCCTTTTTTGTTGTCAAACGATTTCCACATTTCCTTCATCCCTATCTTACCCTGACATGACCAAACTTTCATAAAGAGCGAGGAAAGTCGTCAGCTCTCTAGAATTCCAGGCATGAAGACTCACAACGAGTGGTCACATTGAGGGGAAGTATAGGGCACACCACGACAAGCATAAAGCTTTACAATGTCCTGAAAACTATCATCGGAAGCTAGATAGAACAAATACAAATCCGTCCCCATTTGTATTCACCTATTTCCAATTTAGCTATTTCCCAAACGACCCCTACCATGTAAGAAACGTATTGCCAATTGCCTTTACTGGGCCTCTATTTTCGTAACAGTGGTTGAATTATAAGATATTTCTGCTAGAAATTCAAGTATGTTGCTTTCATCTTTATTGAGGAGCTCAAGGTGTACTGGACAATCCAAAGTCTGCAATTCTAATAGCCCTTATGATGGCTTAGCTAAGGAAACATTTAAAAAATTGAGTCCATTGATGCCAGGGAATGATGAAAAACCTTCTGGTATCGCTAAAATAATCATATGACCTCTTCTGGGCAGATATTTCATCCAACCTCTGTCCAGAATCATATCTGTTCGGAAGAAAGCCTAAAATTATTATTGATGTTTGTTTCAAAATGGTGCAGACATGCCTGCTAGCCTCAAACTTTAGCTGGGCCATTTTTAACGGACTGGATGGATAGGCCTCTATTGATATAGTTCATCAATGTCCCCGGAATACGGCTCAAAACATACGTCCACAAGGAACATTTTAAAAACCTTTTTCTGAAGGATGAAGTAAGAAGATTACTTTGGGTGGCAGCACTGTTATATGGGAAATAAGACAATTGGCACCTCCCACCACTCCTCTTTGCCCGTCGAATCGAAGGACTGCATGTTGGATATCACGTGACAATCATAGTTCTATTTCTGGCCTTATCTTTCTGTCCGCCATATTTGATTTTCCTCAGCGTGAAGAGGTGAGCCAGAAACCGAGTTCATATTGTGCAAAGAGGCCTTCGGATTTGGAAGAAAAGTGCAATAAAAGGAAATGTAAAGCGGAAAGCAAAAAGTTGCAACAAAAAGAGTTTTCCCTGCATTTTTGTGCGAAGGGAAGCAGTGTTTGTGTCCCTGTGACACTTGCCTTCCCTTCACAGGGATCGGAGGAAAAGACGGGATATTGGCGCGAATTCTGCCTAACAAAATGAGTGGTAATAACTAATTAGTTTAGTTTTCATACGTTTGTTTATTAAATCAAGAAAATCTATGGCAAACTGCAGATATGTGGATCATGATTCCAGGGCCTAGAGTTGGGTGTTTGCAAATACAGCAGGCATGCCTAACCCGAAGGTTTTACTACACATGGCTGCTGCACTAGTTTGCTGTAGACAGCAAAAAATTGATAGGAAGAAAATGAGAAGGTCAATACGCTAATCCCAAGATTTTTGTTCTTTGTTGATTCGTATGAGCTCCCAGTTGATGGAGAGAAGCAACTTTACTTCGGTGGGCAATGCGTTGCACCGGAATCTTCAAGATGGCTGCGAGTGTCTGCTGAACTGTGTCAACATATACCAGCCGTTTCAAACTGCTTCCCACAAACAATAACGTGGTTTTATTTTTAAACTGCTAGCCAATAACTTTCTGTGAATTCACAGGGAAGAACTTATACAATCGCTTTTTAAACTTTTGTAGAGAAATGAATCACGTGATATCTATGACCACTTTTAACAATGAATTGTCAAGCCGAAAAGGTCTATCAGGGCTCCTAAATTTTTAGATTAAAAATAACCCCTTTCATGTTCCTTTGTGAACATTTTTGAATTTTCAAAATGTTTGATGGAGGGAAAAGCTATTGCAATTAGGACAAATCAACTTCTGAAACCAATAATATATATTCAACTGAAAATAATTTGCTTTGTTCTGAATGTAGCAACCACTTCTAATTTTTGATTTCTCTTTAATTGAAGAAATCAGCTCAGGTGAAAGGGCTATTGTTATGCAAGTTGATGGTAGCCTGTTTGATGCCGAGCAGAAGCCTAGCGATGCTACTAATGGAATTGAAATCACATCAGCAGTTCTGGTAGATGGCAATTTTGTTAGAGATGATGTCAAAGAGATTGAAAATGAAAAGACTGTTATTGAGAAAGAGGTAATATTTTCATTAATGTGAGACATCTTTCTACAAGCAATGTCCTGGGAGTTAGTGGTCATTAGAAGATGGGGTGCATTTTTCTTGCTTGGATTCTAAGTTGTTCATTACCTACCAGTTCTCATTACATGAGACTTAAGTACAAGTTAAGCAAGGTAAAGGTTTGTCATAAGAATCAACTGTTCTTAAGAAGTGGCTCTGCCTGTCACTCCCATGTATTCACGTACACAGATAGATAGCAGGTTCTAATGCCTGCAGTAGCAATTTGTAAATTGACATCCTTTCCACATAACACAGGGATTAGATTTGAAAATGGCTGTTTACTTTGGAACTAAATTGGGAATAATACTAAAGGAGCATTTTCCAATCTTCAACTGTAGTCCAATTGAAATATTTTATAGTCCTTCTCTTCATTTCTTTGACAATGGCAATGAGTTATTCATTTCTGGATGCTTGAAACATAAAACTATTTAGCTTTTGTTCAATTTTGACTGAATTAGAGCACTTTATAGAAGCAAAAGGTATCAACTGATAGCTAATGGCTGTTAGGAAATGGGTTATTGTAATAAGATGGCAGAAGCTCTGATTCAATGTTTTGCCACTTTGTCAAAATTTTCAGATGGTGCCTGGAACGGCTGAGGAGAGACGGGTTTTGAACCAAGAAGACATTGAAGCAGTTGAGTTTTTGGCATCAGAGTTTAGCAAAGAAGTCCAAAGCACAAGATCTGGTGATCAAAAAGGATCTGACATCGAAACTATAGATTCGAGCATGTTGGAAGTAGCTGCAGTTCAAGGTGTGAGCAGTGAGGTAGAAGGAAGTGACCATACCACACTTGTAAACTTAGAAGCTGATTTCCAGGTAGGCTAGTTAATCCAATCACTCAGCCAATCAATCCATTAATCAACCAATCAATTGATCAATCAGTCAATAGATCAATCAGTATTCTTCTTCTGATGGAAATAATCAGCAAAATGTTTTTAAAAGGCTTGTAGTAGGTTTTCATACATTCATTTTCAGACTTCACCAGATATAGAGCCGGGGGAACTACTTCAACCATCATCAAAACGAAAGAAAACAAAAACAGAGGAGCGTGAATTCAAATGTGGCTTTTGTGCCAAATCATTCAGTATGAGGATTGCCCTTGAAAAGCACCTGGTTGTTCATGGTGCCAAGTTGCCATGGCAATGTCCTGACTGTACCAAAGGGTTCATGAAATCAAGTGACTACAAAGACCATTGTAACAAAGTTCATGACAATTATCGTCCTTTCCCATGCCAAGTTTGTGGGAAGGCACTCTCTAATCTGGGAATTTTGAAGAATCATCAAGGTATCCTACTAATATTTTTTAAATAGAGACAGTTATTTTATAGCTAAAAGGAAGGGGTGAATAATCTCTTTTGACTTTCATTCTAAAGATGTTTGCCTTGTTACCAAGATGTACTTTCAAAAGTTGGAACTTTGTAACGCTTCTTATCTAAGGTTTCCTTTGCTTTATTGAGACGTGTTGGATAACTCTGATACTTCGAAATGTCCTGTTTGACCACTATTCATATAAAGTGATAAACGTCATACGTCATTGGCAAAACTGGCTGACAATAACTAATGGTGTATAACATACACTGATAACTGTAGAAGGTCACAGTGTTTCCTCAAGGTTTCCTTACCATCTTTAAACATTAGCTTGAAAAGGAACTGCTATAGGATACTTCTACATAGTGATCATACAGTAATTTTGAGCAAGGCCATGCCCCCCCCCCTCAATTTTTAGACAAAATACTTTTTAAAGCATTGTGCAAGGAAATGGAAAAAGGCTATAAGAAGAAAGAAAGGAGGCCATAATTATTTCTTTGAGTGATTTCTCGGAGATCCCCAGTAGACACATTCCTAAAAACTGTTCCTAAGCGTCAGCCATTTCGGGCACCCCACCTTCAAATTGTCAGCCTTGCAAGGCTCTTTAGGATCCTATGTTAGGATTTTGATGACACTCTGTAAAGGTTCCTACAGGCTCTTTCATTGAAGCAGGACAAGTTCCAATTCAGTCCAGTCGGTGAATTCTCTGTCGTGTTTGCCTATAGATAAGTCAAGTTTTGATGGTGGTCAAACTGTTTAAGTGCGGTTTTAACTTGCAGGCCTTCATAGCGGAGAGAGGCCATTTCAGTGCAATTATCCTGGTTGCGCCAAAGCTTTTCTCACGAAGACCAACCTGGAAGACCATCACAGAAAGCACGTGAATGCGCGGGAATTCGAGTGTGAGACGTGCAACAAAAGATTCAACTTGAAAGGTGACCTGCGCCAACACGAGAAGGTTCATCGCCAAGAGAAGCCATTCGAATGCGAATTCTGCAAAATGACCTTTCCACGTGGCCCCTCGTTATGGCGGCATCGGCGCACGCATACTGGGGAGAAGCCGTACGCATGTGACATATGTGGAAAGTCGTTCGCTAGGATGGAGAACTGTCAGGTGAGAATCACTCTCCGACCAATGATCGTTGCATGCATTGCTTTATGAGCGTGATCAGTTGTCTTGTGATTGATCGCTCCCTCTTGTTAAAAATCACCTCAATCATAATCGTATCTAATCATGCAATCACCATTGCATCACGGTATTCAAGAATGGATGGAGAATTGCCAGGTGAGAATCGCCAATAACTCTCTGATCAACAATCACTTCAATAATAATCGTATCTAATCATGAATCTTTATGGCTTCTCTTTACTGTATTCAATTCCATATTGTTTTTTAATGATCGGCCTTATAGTCAACTATATTTAAATCCTCACCAAACAAAAATCGAAGCAGTATATTCCATCTTGCTTTAGTCAGCTAAAAACATTTCTTCGTATTTTATTCAATGGCTGAATTTTCTTGATGATCTTTCCACAGGAGCACCGGAGGATTCACACGGGCGAAAGACCTTTGGTGTGCTCTGTATGCGGGAAAGCGTTTCGAGACTCAGGCAATTTCAGCAATCACAAAAAAATACACCAAGATGGCTACGTACCCCGCAAGAAACGGGTGGTGACGCAGAAGAAACCGCGGGACATCCCTCGGGAGTCCACAGATTCCATATCCACGACTGAAGAAGAGGCTGCTACGACTTCTGGTGAGCATGGCCTATTGAAGTTCGATTCATGTGCAATGTGATTTCGCCTTTGACCTAACCGCATTAAGGCTTCAAATCGAACTAGTGATGACTCTCTGCTTTGTCTCGTTGTATAAAAACACCGCTTTCTGATATAAGATCGAAAAGATGTTTACAAGGCACATGACTTTTGCTTATGTTAATGACGCCACCAATATTCGTTAATCACATGATCACCATGTGTTCCTGGCTCTGATTTTCTCACAAGCTGATGAACCATCACCTTTGACCTCTTTTCAGTTGAAGAGCCATCGCCGGCCGATATGTCGTCACAAGAAGTCGCCTTCATAGTGGCACCAATGCAGATCGAAGACGGATCTACAGGAATTAGTCTCGCAGGAGCTGATGCCTCCTCCGCAGAGCAGTCATACGTCCAGGTAGGATCAAGGGCATGAGAGTCAATTATCTTGTTTATTTTCAAACTCTTGGTTGACCTGAATGTGTCTTTGGCTTGTCCCTCTTGCCAGGATTGTTTTCTTTGCTGCTATGATCTCTAGCGCTTAGGGTATTCAAAGCGCATGCACAGTGTTTCTTGCATGCCTTTTTATCTAGCGATATCTTCACCAGGCCACCCTGTACTTAGTGAATGTGAATGCAAAGGTTATAAGAGCAAATAATTGACTTGTGAGCTATGATTTCATTTGAGCTGATTATCATTGAATTTGCTTTTATCACAAGGTTGGCAATTTTCTGCTGACGATGGAGATGGAAGCTGCCTTTAAACAGCTGATGCAGCAGCACGCTGGGAATAACGAATACGTCACACTCGCAATGACTGACGGGAAGGGACTTGAGCTCGTTTCAGACCCCTCTCAGTTCGGTGCCATTGTACAGGCTGCCACACTGCATGCGCAGCAGGGTGTTGTTGATATGAAACAAGACATGGAGAAGGTAGCAGCTGGAGTCATCGCGGAGGCGAGCACTGCGCAGGCTCATGATCTCGCGGTAGTGGCTGAATCCGCAGCAGAACAGAACGAGCCAGACGCGTTAGGTCAAGGCGAGAGCCAGCCTAAAGATGACGTCATAAATTCCGCGTAGATGGATTAGCCTGTTGTAAATAGCGTACAGCCTTCAAAGCGTGATTCGTATTCCAATCCGATTGTAGTTTAAGTCATCTGTCTGGTGTCACGTGCCAAACATGTGAGCACTCATGGCTTTGATTAGCCTTTGGATGGTGTTTCTGCGACGTTTTTTGGACCCAAGAAATACTCCGACCTTTAACCCCACATGTTGATAATGAAGTCGCAATCTAATGACTTTTGATCAAGAACCTCCTTGACAGGACATTGATTTCTTAGCCCTTCAGTTTATTTCTCAAACCATTTCTCTAGTTCAAGAGATCTAGAGCTCCTGACCAAAATTTCGATCAAGGCACAAAAATTATTTGCGTTGATATTAATGTACTGTCTGGGTAGAGGTTGTTCCATCTGGACAAATGTTGTCGTTAGTGCGAGAGAGTCCTTTTTGAGTTTTCGAATTTTCTTAACTTCCAGGTATTCTTTAAGAATAACATCCCAGTTGTATTCAAATGTCATACAGACGAAATCTATAACACGGTTCTTTAGAAAATGTTTAGCTTTTATCCCAGAACATTAAATACTAAAAGATGTTTTGTGGCTACTTTTGGCTACTAAAGTCTTTAACCTAAAGGTTATTAGGTTGAAGTTCAGCAAACATTAATCTATTGTTTGATGTTCCTTGGTTGAAGAGCAAAGTTGTTGGCCAAATTTATTTCGTGTTTCAGGACAACTCTCCTAGGATTCTCCTTGAGGAAAATAAATAAAAACGAGGAGACAAGTTTTGATTTATGGTTTAGCAATGCTTGCCAATTAAAGTTGTGCCACGAAAGTGAATCTTAGTTTGATAGGTCGACAGTAAGTTTGCATGATAAGTCAAAGATGATATGTCATTTTGGATTTGTTGACAGTGTTCGTTCATTTTGAAGGGACCATGCGCATAATGAGAGGGAGCTTTGTGATTACGAGGCTAGTCAGTAGCATTCTTCTAAACCATGGAGACCTGGTGTTAATGTCGAAAGAGAGACCCAGGAAGCGAGATTAACATTGTTTTGAAGTACTTTCCTTTGTAAATCATTCCTTATTGATAAAGAATGAAAGCAAGCAATCAATAGTTATATGTCCGTTAAATTGAAGAAGACGGATTAGAACTGGATTTTGGTATTAATGTCGTATTATCAAAACAGAAATGTCTGAATCAGGCAGTTTTTCTATGCTGACCAAAAGCGCACACATATGGCACATGCGACATCTTGGCCTTTGTCCTCTGACCTGCGGCACAAGCCATGACCTTTTTCGAATGCCAAGATTTGGTTGTAACCTTCATGCCTTTGTGATTTTTTCAAGTATTCTCCAATGCGCTTACGCCATCTAGACTAGTACCAGAGCACTATAAATCGTCTTTGCCTTGCGTGTTGTTGTATTTAGAAATCCAGCATCGCCAATCTGTAAGGAGCTCCATTGACTTGATTCCTTTTTGAATGCATAAGGTCCACAATATGATAAACTGCCTACGCTAACCCTTCCTTTGTCCGGTATTATATTTGCCTTGTTAGTGCCCTCTTTGTTTTCAATATCCAGTGATTGGCATTGTTACAATTGAATAGATCTCGTCCGGATTTTTGACTTAGAGACGAGAGTTGTTTACTGGCTTGAAGAGCCTTGACTTACACACGACACAGGGTAAACCAGATACATGAAAGTGTGTTGGTGATACGGTGTGAAAATCTTTGGAGTTGCTATTGTATATTCATTGGCTGCAGTACTCGACAACTCTTCACTGCGATGTGCTTGCAGGCAATGGGAAGTGATACCGTTAGAGATCTGATTTGGAATGTTTGCGTCAATGTGTTGCTGACTTGTTTGTTTTTCGTAACGACTTGGGGAAACAGCAATGCAGCGAACAGTACTCAAAGCTCTCAAGGTTGGCATAATGTCTGCTATTTTCACGCATATGGTTCGCCTGATCTCAATTAAGATACATAGTCACATTTTCTACTGGGTTTGTGGTACCATATAGATAGCTACCAGTTAACCTCTAAATTCGTATTTAATAGTTCGAAAATCGAAGTGGCATTTGCTTTCAGTACTATCCCTGCACCAAGAATGTCGCAATTCAAACTTGTAATTCGGGCTTATGTTTGTATCCAGGATTATGAAATCAGGTCATCTTGATATCGTGAGATTTCGCCACTTTCCTCTGATGTCGTATTACTGAATCGTTGTTTTACTGGATTTATGGTTCATTGTTTTACTCCTTATTTGACGTGTTTAAGTGATAATTCAAGAGCAAACTAGGCAGACGATGTTCAGGGCAAACAATATTCAAAATTGTACAGAATTTGGTGAAAGATTACATCTACCACGTGCTAGTATTTAAACTGGTAACGGGTATTTACATCGGTTTCCATAGCGACACAATTAGACATGGCGATAATAGCTCGGATGAACCCGTGCTGGATTAACAAACTAGATGTAATGAGCGTGTTTCTAGATGTACACAGGAGTCTGATAATTTGAAAACCCAATAGTATACTGGATTATTGGAAACCACTCCTGTGTTAGGTTCAACCATTGCGTTTAAAGGTCATCTTGAACAGCTGTACTTATTCTTGTTTGAAGATGACTCGATAAAAACATACTTGTATTGAATCAAACTGTCTTCTTGCTGCTAGATATGTAATTAAACTTTGTCTTTTCAAGTACTAAAAGTGGCGCGAATCGCTACCTAACTGGACCAAATAACTTAACGTGATTTTAGGCCATAAACCTTTCTTTGTAACAAACCCGTTAGTCCATTTACAACTTTAAGCATTTAAACCCACTTTAAAGTTGCACGCCTAGAGCAAAAGCATACTTATAGAAGAAACCGTCAAATAGTTTGAGCCAGCGTATGGTTTGGAGGGCGTTATGCTCCACAGCTTGTACAATACCTTCAATAAACGCCCTCAAAACGCTCTTTAAACGCCCTAGAAAGTAAATAGCTGTCTCCGCATTGGACCATGGATTGTGAAGATCTTGGCACATCATTTTTGTCTAAAATCGCAGGACGTACTCATCCATCCACCTTTCCTTCCTCAGTCTGCACAGATATCGCCCCTATTGGCCTGGCAAATGGCTTTATAGACAACAGCAAACTTTCTGCTTCGAGCATTTACACAGATGGCACAAATCCCAGAAAATTCTGGGGACCATCCCAAGGTCGCTTGAAGACGGGATCCTGTTGGTGCGGAGGGAACTCGAATTGGAAGGAGGACTGGATACAAGTTGATCTTGGCATTAAGTACCAGCTTAGTGGCATTGCCATACAAGGTGACCCCCTGGATCCACCAAATGATATCGAACAATTCTACGTTCAACTCAGTGATGACGGGGTGAACTTTAGGAACATAACTAGGGTGGTTGATGAGCATGGCCATAACTCGGTTAGTTATTTTGCTCCTCCCTAGCATATTTATAAATTTTCATCCTTATTTTTTAATCTTTATTTCTGCACCAGTACTTTCCATACTTATTGGGAAGTCAATTTAAGGGTGCATGACAGCAAGGCAACTGGCTATTTATTTTGTCATTTTTTTGTCATTTTCTGACTTTTGCATGCTCTAAGGAGTGTTAGACGAACGTATTAAAAAACTATGATCCCGCCATTCTGTGATATTTTAAAGCTTTGTATAACGAAGTGTTTATTCAAATATTGCATATTCTTTTCAACCCAGATCCACGTGTCTCCTTCAAGGGATAGTGATGAAATTCGTTATTTTTGGTCCCCAGTCTCCGTTACTTCGCGCATTGTGCGAATAAGGCCGATAAAGCTCCTCCTCATTGGTCACAATGCCAAGTTTTGCCTGCGTTTTGAGTTGTATGGCTGTATACCCGAAGAAAGTAAGTAAGAAATATATACACATCAAGAGCTTGGGAATTTTCAAAACTCATGGTGGATATTTTAATGTACATTTTGTAAGAAAAGAGTAACCAATTTCATGCCAAGAAAGCTTTCCAGTTTCACAATCTTTGTTTTTGGAATTATTACAATTTAATCTTCAATATAAGTCCCTTCAGAGGGAAAACTTTCTAGCATTCCTAAAATCATTAAATATCATTTGTAGGCTCATTTTCACTAAACTATCCCAAGCCCATTTTTGGGTTTCAAGTAAATTTCACAATTGCCCATTCATTTATTTGATGTTTTCTCGGATTTCTTTGCAGAAAGCCTTTTCCTTCCGGTCGGCCTAGAGAATGGCATAATTCCAGACGCCCAGATAACAGCATCATCAAGTCACGTGGGTGAGCCTCCATATCATGCTCGCTTGAATATGAGAAACAGTTGGTGCACAGACATGATAGCCAACCAATGGATTCAGTTCGATTTAGGCCTAGTCCTGGAAGTGAGAGCTTTGACAATGCAAGGCAGATTCGGACGGACGACTAATGACATGGTGTCATCATATTTTCTTTCGTTTTCAAATGCATCAATTGGAATCTTCTCGTTTTTCAACGCAAGTGACAAGCAAATGGTGAGGAGACATTTTTGTGTCCTAGCAGTCTTTTTTGTTTCATCAATGCCAAAGAAGTATGTCTTCATTCAGGTGTGAATAAACTTGAATGACGTGAACTTGTGTTTTACCGACGTAATTTTCTTTAAATAAATCATTGACTTATTCAGTCAATGTTTCGTTCAACATGCTCATTCTCTAACTCATCAATTTAATGACTCATTAGGTATTCCTATTATCATTTATTAATTCATTCATTCATTGACTTATTTATTTATTCATTAATCATTTAATTCATATATTGTTCCATTAATTCATTTGTCAATTCATTCATTTATCAATCATTTCGCTAATGAGTCCATTAATTAATTAATTCATTCATCATCATTAATTCATTCTAAATCTATTCCGTCTTTCACTAGCTTACTGCTGACAAGGCAGGCTACTTGCAGAAACACTCAAACATATCATCGACAGCTGTATTCTTTATATTTCTTATTGTGTACCATTACGTTCAATCATTACTTTTCTTTCCTAGGTTTTCCCAGGAAACAATGGCACGTCTCAAGATCCGGTTTTCAACTTGTTTTCAACACCGGTTATCGCGCGTTTTATCAGGCTGCATCCGGTGACTGGTGGACCATCTGGGATCGGTGGAGTTGCGCCGAGAGAGTATTGTGTTCGTGCAGAAATTTATGCTCAGCATCAAAGTAATTACTTCTTCTTAACTTCCTCGGGTTTTTGAGTTTCTTTATTTTAAATAATGCATCCATTGTGGACTACCTTTCCTGTTTAGGCAGAATCCTCTGAGCAGAAAGCGAAGTTTGCAGAATGTGTGAAGCCTTCATGCTATTTATGAGGTTTCATAACAATATCTGAACGGAAAAAAAGAGTTCACGAAAGAATGCATCCATAAAGCCAGCAAAAGAGAGACACTAAATTGCAGAAGACGATCTAACAATACTTTGTTCGATTTCAGCTTGTACAGCTCGCCTATCAAGCTTGTCGAATGCCACATTCTATTCATTGTCCAATGGAGCAAAGGAAAGCCTTGCTTTGAGTTATGACGTATATTCAACGCATGCGTGGTGTGCTGATGGGTCTACTCAATCTAAGCTGCTGGTAATTCAATTCAACGAGCTACAGCTCATCTCTGGCGTTATCATCTCAGGCAATCCGAACGCCGAGAGCTGGGTAACCGGATTCAATATGAGGCTTGGCCTCGATTCTACAAAAATGCAACTTATTGGTGTAAGTAGATTTGTAGAGACATGCCATGTCTATATCACGTGATATTTTACGAATGTAGCTGGGTCAATGGTGGCCTGCATTGTCCAACGCAGAATCCAGAATAATTTACAGCTCCACGGCTGGGAGCTGGAAGGTTATGCTGGTGAACGTCAATTTAGGAAGGTTAATTTGTAATTTATAACATAAGCAATGAAAGAGATTGCAAACAAATTATTTTTTTGAGTTGGTAATGAGGAAGGTTTGAAAGAAAAAATTTACAGCCAGAGGTAGATAGATTGAAATTTTTCTGGACTCTGATCCGACTACGTGGAAATTTGCTTCCTTTTTTGCTACTCCAGTTAGGCACAAGTGTTTATCTGTTTAAGTTCTAGAACAACACGATGTATTTTCCCTGTTAGTTTTGAAGGTGGTAGGGATGGTCCATCTTTTAGCTTTGGTATTGGGGAATGTCGGCTTTTGCAAGAAGCCTGGTGACCAATTCTTAGGCCTAGCGACAGAAGATGAGCTTAAGAATGATGATTGAATCAAAAGGGGCCTAATTAAAATGAAAGTATAGGATTCATATCGCTGTGCAAAGTCATTCAATTTGTGGAACTATTTTTCTTTTGATAGAGCTTTAAAGGAACCATTGGGAGAGCGGACGTTGCCGTGAACTGGTTAAAACGAATGAGAGTTGCCAGATTGGCTGAGATCGACGTGACAAGCTATGTTGGTCACAAATGCTTCAGAATACGCGTGCTTGGATGTAAGGAAGGTAAGAACTCGTTGCGGTCTTTAAATCCTTTTTGTAGCTTGAATCTAATTGGTTGAGCCGTTGATTGATTGGTTAACCACCTACGATGTCAGTCATGAACAGAAAGCAAATGCAATTGCCATGTAGCCTGTAGTAGTCTTTAGCTTGCGGTATCATTTACAACACAGGGATGTTGTACTGCCTCGTTGTTCCTCCATTTGGACTATTGCTCTAACATAATTTATTTGAGGGTTTTTTCATGAAAATATATCAAATTCTTTCTTGAAGCTAAATTTCAAATTTTGTTTTCCTGAAGTTTTGCAATGTAAAATTTTTGATTCCTTTTTGGGTTTTGGTTGGTCACGAGCAAGTCCAATGTTACTAAGTCGAATGTTACTTGACTTTTTAAATCTTCTTGATTTTTTTTAGTGCCTCTTCAAGGAGGAGTGCCAGGAACAAAAGTTCGTGAAATCACATCTAATTTTGTGCTGATTGGCATTCAGGTATTTGGGCAAAATTTTAACTTCAACTTTTTTCTATTAATATGGAATAGTGGACTTTCCTGTTACTGAAAATGCTTAAAAATTAAAGAGAAAAGCCCGGAAAGCCAAATGCATGAAACTTTCTTGAGGTGCATATTGATCATTTAATGGAACTGGATTCTCTCGGTGCAGTTGTGTTTGTACCAAGGTTGTTTCCTACAGCAGGCCTATAATTCAGATGCTTTATAGAAATGCATGTTTTCAGCAAACGTGACATCAATCCTCTAAAACAGTGTCACGTGTTTGGCCTGCTTTTTTGTAGTTGCCAAGCTCAGTCAACCGCTCAGAGAACAACACAATATTCTTGAAATACGCTTGCATGAATACCGACACAAGCCTGTGTCTCGACACAACGCAGAAAGCTTTGGTCCTCGAAGTTATGGGAAATACAACAGTTAATGTTAGTGGCCTCGTTTCTGGAATGAGGTACAGAGTAACAGTTCAGATCGTGTATGAACAAAGCGTCAGCCCAAAGAATGTCTTTGAAGTAAGAACAGAAAGCAAAGGTAGGTATTCTGGGCTGTACCTCCGTGAGATCTGCTTGTTTGTATGGAAATATACATTAAAGCGTGCCAAGAAAGAGGGCTTTGTACCAACTGATACTGGAGAAACACACTGAAGGGAGTCTCTAGTAAAAAGGTTTAGAAGCAAATCCTTTGAAGCAACTTTTTTAGTTTTTGATTCTTGGATTGGCTATCAAATATATTATGAGTAATGGCTTTCTTTCCCAACAGAAGCCGCTTCTTCGGTCGCCGAAAGGACCTCTCAGGCCTCGAAAGAATCTTACACCAAGGTAGCTGCATCAAGCAAGTTATTAGAATCCACTCCAGTCCCTAGAACACTTGGGAAAGGCGCTTTGATTCATGTTGATCCAACACAAGCAACCGGAAGTATTTATGGCACGCTTGATTCTTCGAACGGCTTTTCGTTTCCAGGAATTTCGACTGTTAAAGGTTTATTGTGGGATGGTCCCTTACGATCAGCAATGGTTTACAGTACGACAGTGATGCCAGTTGTCATATCCAATGCGAGTGTTGTGACTGCCAATGACTCCGTTCACCTAGTACCATCTAGTTCGCCTAGTTTTCAAAGCGCTTGGTTCGTTGTATCAACCAAGGCCGAACAAGATAAAGCCGATGGACTGCAAGTTGCGTCAGACATCACCAAATCAAGCGTGAACCTTCAATCAAGTCTCCCTAACAATTTCAGTTCCTGGGAATCTTCGTTCCAAACTGTTGCTGCTTTGAGTGCACAGCTATCACCATCATGGTCTACACGTAGCCCTCTTTCTACATTTGTCCCCAAATTGTCTGATCATCTTTCCAATAGATCTAAGGTGACCTCTTCCGAATCATCTATCAATTACAATCAATCATCAAACATTGATCGTCCAATTGAGCTTTCATTCGGACATGCCTCTTCTGGTTCGGGGATTAGCTCATTACCCTCTTTGCCATCTTTTTCAACGATAGCCACTGATACTTCTTTGCGGTCTTCTATAGTCGACACTGAAAGCCAATCAGGATATTCGCCGGACCAACAACGCACAGATGCAATCTTTGAACACGTTACACCTTGCTGGATAACATATTATATAAATGTCTCGTCATCTTTTGGCACCCGTTCCGCTGATTATACTGCCCAGATGGATAGCCAAATTACATCAACGTACGTCACTAGCGCAGAGACAAGCTTGTCAGTTCCAAGTGTTTCATCCATGATGCGATCGAACAATGCAACGTTGATGACGTCACTAGGAAGCATTGACTCTGTTTTTGTAAACCAGCAACGTACTCCTTCTTCGCCTTCGCTCAGCAGTAACATCAGCAGAAGGGCTGAGGGACTTTTATCGAGATCAGAAGGACCTTTTACATTCAGCCTGACAGTTAAAACCTCTAGAGGCATAGATTCAACAGCAGCAACAACAGGAGGAACAACAACAACAACAACAACAACAGGAGCAGCAACAACAACATCAACAACAGCATCAACAACAACAACAAGTATTCTGTCCAGTATTGTTAGTCAAGTCTCATATAGTCTTGATAGTTTGGCTGCCTCGAGTCTAAGGACAGAAGTTGGTTCGTTGGTTCACAGTCAGCACTCCGATGTCTTAAGCTTGCAATTAAGCAGTAAAGGACGGGTAATGGCTACATCCACAGCTGTAATAGACCCCTGCATCAATGGCTGTAATGTCATCAACAGAAAGAGACGGGATGTTTTGCAATTAATTCCCTCGATACACCCGTCGTTAACATCACAAGAATCTTCACACAGAATCTACTCTTCGGCAGACCAAGAAATCAGGGGGATTTCTGACAGCAGAAGTGAAAACACTGGAAACCAGAACACAGTTGGCAGTACTTTGACGTTAATGAGAGATAGCGTGTTGTTGTTGATGACATCATCTAGGCTATTGCCCTGTCAGTGTATCTGCGCAGGAGGTTGTTGTTGCTGTAGACCCTGTAGCATTGTGGCAGACTGACCTTGTCTCACAAACCGAGCCGCCTCCGCAGTCAACCACTCTGATACAAGTGGAAAGCAGCCATGTGTCACAAGGCCTGGTATACCCAGAAGAAAGCACGAATCTGATCAAGCCTGATCTAACCACACTTTCACCAGCAATGGCCACACTATCAAGCCATTCCTTCCCAGCGCCAGTTGTGGCATCGCAGTTCCCTAGTGGGGCTAAGGTCAGTTCACTGCAAGTTAACGAAGCTGCACCTGAAACAAATTTTGAATTCTCAACTCTCACTACAGTGACAACCCATACCCCCGGCTTAGAATCTGAACCAATATCGATTATCAGTGAACCAGGAGGGACACTTCATAATCTAGGTGACACTGCTGTAAGCTCAACGTCTTGGCGTTTGTCTGACCCAGTAGCATTTACGTCAGATGAAACATATAGCTTGCAGATGCCTGTGGAGTCGGCAATAAACACCCAGAGTCTATATACTTCAACAGCAAGCCTGAGTTCATGGGGTGCATTTTCATATTCTCAAAAGGATAGTTCATCATTTATGCCAACACAAGAAGGGCATTCTTCATCAATCATTAATGGGATTGCTTCAGTGTCTTGGCTCACAGCTGGCTTCAGCGAAACAGTGATATCTAGCCTAGTCGATAGTGCAAACGATGTCGATTCTAGTGAAGGAAATATAGGATTTTCAACTCTCTCAAAGGAAGGAAGTCCCAATTCAGACCCAAGTGTCAACAGTGCCTTTTCTTTTGACCAACCAATGATGTCAACAGGAAGCTGGGAGTCTGGTGCCGATGCTACGTCATCTTTGAGTTTTGACCAACGTACACGTGACTTTTTCAGTTCATCTTTTTCACTTGCAGCAAGCACACTCAGTACTCCAGTGTTCAACAATGTCTTTTCTTTTGAACAACCAATGATGTCATCAGGAAGCTGGGAGTCTGGTGCCGATGCAACGTCATCTTTGAGTTTTGACCAACGTGCAAGTGACTTTTTCAGTTCATCTGTTTTACTTGCAGCAAGCACACTCAGTACTACAGTGTTCAACAGTGCCTTTTCTTTTGAACAACCAATGATGTCATCTGAAAGCAGGGAGTCTGGTGCCGATACTACGTCATCTTTGAGTTTTGACCAACGTACACGTGACTTTCTCAGTTCATCTGTTTCACTTGCAGCAAGCACACTCAGTACTCCAGTGTTCAACTCGACTGCCTCAAGTAAATCAGTAGCTGGCATATCATCTCAAATGACGCCATCATTATCAAGTGAATCTCTGTCGGTGCAGCCTAACAGGACTTTGCAAGAATCAGCTCATGAAACTAGTTCTTTCAACACCACAGAGTCAACTCTAGCAAAGAATGTTTACATGAGTTCATCTTCTCCTTCTTCTTCGATCGTGAATACAATAGAACTCTTTGGCAGTGAATATTTACCGAACTTCGAAAGTGTGAAGACAACACCTTTGACCTCCATCCCCGAAGTTCAATCCGTTTCGTCAGCAACATTTAGCAGCCTGTCTGTGCAAGCAACTGCTTCAGTCTTGCTTTCACCAAACGCAACATCCCAGATAGTCGATCCAATATTTCTTGTTTCCAATCCAAGCATCAAAAGCTCAAGCGAAAGCCAAACATTGCAGTCATTTGTGCATCAACAAAGCAGCGTTTGGGATCATACTACGATAGACACTATCGATAGATCGATGGATATTATTTCACATTCTTCTAAAGAAGGAAGGACGTATACTTCAGCCAATACATCTGCCAGCAATTTTGTGTCTCAAACAACTTTTTCACTGTACGCAGCAAGTTCTATACCGTCATCTGTCACCAATGACACAAGAATATCCTTGGCCCAGATCTTATCAATGTCAGCTTCTCACTTGTCACCAGTCCAAGATTCGTCCACGATGATTCATCAGAGCAAGTCCAGTGGCAAGACAAGCATCTCTGTGAGCCAGGTCTCTGACTCTGTACCAGCTGTTGACAGCACGAGTATACCTAGCGATGACCAGGTAACAAGCCTGCAGCGTCATCTGTCAAGTACTGGCCTTCGTCCATCTATCGCGTTAGAGACATCCATTCAACACGCACGTTCCACATACCTTTTGTCTGCTCTACCAGTGTCAACAGAACTCTTAACACGTTCCAAATTAGGCTCGATTGTCAGTGGCGCTTTACCATTGACCAGTACAGCCTACTCGCCGACTGTGTCCGCAATACCAGCAGACAATATAAACACATCTGTTGCATCGAAGAATATCATTATATCAGAGGTTACCACAAGTGGAAGTGCTCTCTATTCGGAAGTACCAACAACCCTCATTTTATCCAGATACTCGAGCCATCAAATTGGTACACTTGCATCCTCAGTGGCATTTCTCAACGTATCTTCACATGAGTTGGTTGTGACGTCCTCAAGCAAAATCAGTCATACCAATGATGTTTCAAAATCTGTTCATCAAACAACATCATCAGACTTAAGCAGTTCCTGGAATAGCGTGCGATTCTCGGAAACTGCAGCATTAGCATCCGGTTTTAGCAGTGATATGATCAAGGCAATCATAACGCCAGCATCTGTTACAGTCGCATCATCTCATGGCCTGTCTGCTACATCGGTTTCTGAAATTACTTTACCGTCCATAGCTTCTCCGGTCATTTCTCAATATTCTGAGTCCCCAGTCCGGACCGTCTCCGTGCCCTCGGAACTTTCAATAAAACCATCAGCGGACAATAGTTTGGGCACTTCGGTCACTACGCGAAGTAAACCGACTGAAGCCGGTATCCGAGCGAGCACGTCTTCCAAGGTCATTCTAATTAAGAGCCACGTCGCATCTTTAAGTAGTATTTCAGAACCATGGACAAGATATGGGCATAGCTCTGGTTCCAGTGCTCTAGATCTGGCAAGAGTAACAGTAAGCACCATCTTGGAGCTGGGAAAGACCATCAGTCTCGAAGCAACAGGGATCTGGGGCAGTGTGACCTCGTTTTCATTGGCTCAACCACCAGCAACAACAACACCATTTAGCAACCACACTAGCACAGTCAGTGAAATACATATACAATCATCAGAGCCTATTTCTGCAACAACAGCAATTGCAGCAGCACGTTCAAAGGTATCTACAGAACATGCCTCCCAGTTGATTGTCACAAGCAGTTTATCAAGTGTAGCAACAGAAACCTTGATGACGTCATATACAGATGAAAGTATCTTGCGCACGCAGTTCTTCTCTACACCTTCGACAAACCCAATAGGTCAAAGTTCAGTTGCTGAAGGCAGTTCAACTATAGGGAAGTACGGCACTGAGACGATAACATCGCGTGATATAGTATCTCCGGGGAGTTCTGTTACCCGCTTGTCACCATCAACGTCTAGTTATGGTTCTTCAAGCATTGTCCCTAGGGAATCGAGCTCACAGTGGCACAAACATAACACCATGTCTGTGATATCAAATGGAGAATCCTTGTCGAGTCGAAGCACCCATTCAGCTTCAAATCTTTCTTCCTCGTCCTACATTCCTTTGACTCAAGTTCTGCCAACAGTGTATGGCCTAGCTTATGTGCCACTGGAAGTACCGAATGCCAAGGATGTCTCTAGTGCAATCTACAGGAGCTCTCTGGAGACAAAAATCATTGCAACTTACAATCTGCTGCGTTTCAAGAGAAAAAGAAGAGATGCCACTCTAAATGGAAACACTGCAAAGGTGAGAACAGAGTTATGCACTTGGGTTTATAAGAATTTAAGCTCGTGATTCATGATTTGTGGACTTTTGATATTTGACTTTTGACCTATGATTATTGGCTTGTTCTGAAAAGTGCCATGAGACCATCGGTACTTCCATAATGTTTCAAAAGCTAAAGGTCTACAGAGTCAATAATTGATCAAGAGCCACATATTGTAAGACTAATGCTTTGGCACAGGTCTATTAAGAGAAGAGCCATTATTCTGTAAGCTATCCAGGCCCGTCGGAGCTGGGGGAATTGGGGAGGGGGATGGGTGGTGGGGTGCAGTATGTTCCCTTTATAATCGTGTACTGAATTAGAAGAATGACAATGGACAATCCAATGCTTTACGTTTTGCTGGCACTGCCAACAAATACAGGTCATTTATGCTGCATTTTTGCTATAATATTTCGTCATACTTTTTGAAACGTGTTACGTCATGATATAAGAAAAGCTCTAGAAGGTTAGTTCAACTTTGAGACACAATTTTCCTTAGCGACGAGACGGTAGGGTGCCTTGCAGGTAGCTGTACCTAGCACTGAGTCATAAACTTTGGTTTCGTTTCATTTCTTAGTCACTTAGTCTCGTGATTTGAAATAAAGTTCTGTACGATGCCGATTCTTCCAGATCACCATTCTGCTACGCAGAGGCACTTCCATGTTTGTTGATGTTGTCTTCTACGTGTTGGAAGGAAACACCATGGTTCCAGCTCAGAGAACAGTTGACATCTTGAATCAGATGACACTTAAAGCTCTCACCCAAAGGTTTGGAGACACGGTGGGTGATTTCATTATACATTTAACATGTCATCATCATCCAGTTCTTATAATGTTTGCGATGGAGGAGTGGGACACCAATTGTAATTGTGGCCCAAAAATATACTTTTTGTGATGATAAACACTTCTTTTGATGCCACTGGCTACTACATATTTTTACAAAACAAAGATGAAATTGTACGTCAAAATGCCTAAGTCAAAATAGGCCAGCCAGCTTTCTAGAGCCCAGACAAAAACGTTGACCATGTTGGAGAAGATAATGTTAAATCGAATTTCTTCATCCCTACAAATGCATAGTCACTTTACGGTGCAAAAGACGAGCTTATCTTCTAGTTTCCTAATGCTTCAGATTGTGACGTATTGTGACGTTGCTTCCTTCTTTAAAGGTTCTTGGTCCCGTTGTGGTATACGGCACGACAACAGTAGCACCAACAACAACAGTAACAGTGGCTGCACAATGGCTTCTGGGTATTATCCTCATCAACAATGACCCGAATAGGAACTTATCGACTGCAAATAATATTGGTTTGTTTGAAAGGAAAATCAGCGATTTTTACAAATCTGATGGATCAGCAACAGCAAAGGTTTGTATCTCTAAACTAGTAAAAAGCTCTGATGCAATAGAGGGAAACGTGGATTGGTTTTTCAAAGATTCCTCCATTTTTTTATTTGCGAAAAGTGTCTATATACTTCCAGTTAGCCAAATGATGTTAAGAAGGAGACTAGGCCAACTTTGGAAATTTCCTTTTCTTTCTTGCAGGTGCAATACCGTGTTCTCGAACCCAGCAACATCTTTTACATGGAGTTCTACGTCAGACATAATGGCGCTCTTCAAACTGGTGACGTCATTGAGACATTCTTTCAAGGAAAGACGGTCGCTGCTCTTAGTGCCTCGATTTCGTGGACCGTAAGTCTTTCCCTGCCTTTCTTCAAATCTTATCATCTACGGGCTTATCAATGTAGGGATTAAAGATTGTCCTTTATTTTTAACACATTATATTTCATCGACGACATTTTAACGAACAAGGGTTGCAGGCAAAAGAAACATACTTAATAGACTTTTTCTTTCACGTCCAAATACAAAATTCTTCTTGTTGAGCTTTAATCATTCGACTTTAGTATTACTTCTTGTTAAAACCGTTCTGCACAAAAGAGAATCACGAGTTGTCTATTTATAGATATTTTGAAACAGCAGCGATATCATTTATTGTGTTATTCAGTAATAGTTGACGTGTATGCCTTACAAGACTTTTTAACTCTAGGTAATTGCGTTGCCATACTCAATACATGAAATCAAGTCAACAGATGCATATCACATGAAGATGCTACTCAAAGTTGCTTCCGGTACACAATTTATTACACAAAGTTTCAAGGATTTAATTTCTACAAGAATAACTGTTATGTATCGAGAGGCCAAGTATGGGCAAATTGGTGTGCAGATTCGTGGTAGTGTCACAACCTATGTGAGTATACTGCTCTGTAACTCATTTCTTGGAACTCAGGTTTACGGATATCATATCACAATTGCTAGAAAAAGCGGAATTAGTTTTCGCATACTTAGAAGTACTTTTTTCGTCCGACACTCCTCAGAGTATGCAAACGTCGGAAGATAACCAAAAACTGACCGAATAAATAGCCAGATGCGGATCGAAAACACTAGAGGGTGAAAAGTATGCGAAAACTAGTTCCGCTTTTTCTAGCAATTGTGAAGTTCTGTACCACAAAGCATTTGTTCGGATATCATATCTTCTGTTCTTGGAACTTAATATTTGCAAGTCGTTGAAGTATTCAATTTTGTGCTAGTAAAACCTTAAGCATTACAATTGTTAATGAATGGAACAAAATCTTAGTGTTTCCAATAAACATTGCTATGAACCCCTATCCAGGGATTCAAGACATTTTAATCAGAATTTTAATAATCAATTATTCATCTAAGGAATTCGTCCTTGACCATGACAAGCTCCAGATTCGACCAAAATTAAAAGAATTTGACTTTGATATACCTGGTCATAGTAAAAACAGAATCTTTAAAGTCGATTACGAGCCTGTTTAGAAAGGAGGCTGCACTGACGTAATCATCTCAACTCCCAAGTCCGCGTGTCTTTTCTTTTCTGAAGATAACTCCAGAATATCTTTGAAGATTTTAGAATATGTGTAGGAAGTTATGAATCATAAAATTGCTTTTAGGTTGTGTCCTTGACTTTGCCACAAGCTGATGAAGGAAAGGTTGTTTTTTTCATCCTGGATAGAGGGAAAGTGTTGTTGGCAGCAAATCTTGTAGAAGTTTTTGGTAAACTGACTTCAAACAGAATGGCTACAATTCTAGGCTTAGAGGTAAGATAGTTTATCGTCCCTACCTTTGTTATTATCAAACTGCAATACTTTTATTATTAGACCACCCAAGATTTGTAAGATTTGTAAGTAGCAATAAGAATTACACATTAGTTTGATAATGTTCTTAAGTATAATAATTGCTATCAAACGATATTTTCTGTTATAAAATGTGACCCTTTCTTGCGGTTACTCTGTCATAAAGGTCAGTGCTCGAAATTGTGGTATATACCTCATCTATCTGTTATCATCTCCTCCGCAGATCATTTCCCGCCCAGCGCCAGTGACGTCAGTAATACCAACAGCAACAACCAAATCAGATTCCTACATTTGGATAATCGCTGTCTCCGTGGCTGCATTCCTGTTCGTGCTTCTAATCATCACGTGCCTTTTCTGTCGATGGAAAAATGGCTGCCAAGAAGCAGAAAAACACGTGTTTTCCAAAGACCAAATACAAAGAGTTGATTTGCCGTCTAAATTCGACATAGAGTTAAAAGAAAGAAAGGTATGTTTTTACTTATAAGCATCTAGTAGGAGTTATCAAGATGGTTAATTATTTAATGATCGTAAAACAAAGTTCATCTCACAATGAACGCCATATATTGTGCGTATGCATTTGGTACAAAACTTGCCGAACATTTACTACAAACAGACATTCGTTAATGTAATTTTTAAGGCGTTGCTATAGAATGTACATCAAGTTGAGTATAAAGAGTACGAGGCCCTTTTGATTTCCCAACAATAGTCTCATTTATCTTTTCCATGGTAAAAATTACCAAGATCGAAGGATATCCTATCATTTTGGAGCATCTAATATTGTCAAGTAAGCTTAAATGTATACAGTGATAAGATAGTCCCTGCTTCCGTCTCTCCTAGATGAATGGCGATGTAACAATGTATGCTCAAGATCAATATCACACAAAAGGTAGCAAGTTGGTCAGTTTTTCATCAAACAACCACAACCACAACGATCACGTGCATTCGAAGCGCCGCAAAGTTCGGAAATCTTCTGATGCTGTATCGGAAGAAAGTACATGGGCGAGGTGCGTTTTTTTTGGCAAAAATAAGAGTTTACGACAAATGATAATAATTTTTATTGTGGAACGCTAGAAATTTGGAGATTATTGTTGTAGCCAAAAGGTGCTATATCAGATATCATTGAAGTTTCTTGGTATATTGTGCTACCCTTCTTCCTGTAAAGCCCATACCATTCATGAATTATATTCAAAAATGACTCTCGGTCTGTCATGGTATTGTGAAGCTCTTTTCAATTTCAAAGGCCTTCAGCCGCAAACGCGAGAAAGAAGCAGATGATTGACAGCGCCAGTGTCTGCTCATCCCTCCAGAGCTACGACACCATTTCAAGCGGCTATCTGCGGCCTAAGCCCTTGCCCCTCGCACAGCCGCGCTCGCATGGCCGCAATGAGGATGGTCTTGAAGGAGTAAAGACGCCAACTGGATCCGACAGCTCTTGGAAAGATGCGACGTACGAAAACTGTGCGAAGGAGCATGACCATTTGTATGAGTCAATAAAACAGCTGCGAAGGACCATGGTATGTTTAGTTTTGAGCACAGGGTCTCAAGGATTCGTGTATTCAGCATGCTGGCCTTTTAACAAACAGTTCGTAAAGAAGCCCTGTGCATATTTGAGTATGAGGCTAGGCTACGTCTAATCGAGACATATGTTTTCATCTATAGGAGATGCAAAGACCGGCTGCAGCGTTACCCCCTGTGAGGCAGCTTACGTATTCTGACGTAGTGGATGATAGCGAGGCTATAACGAAAAAGAGGTTTAAAGAAAATGCGACGTATGTCAGTCAGTCGGCCTTGGAAAGAATGCCTTCGGTTCCTGAGAAAGAAGAAGAAATTCCACCATCTTTGCCCGATGCAGCGGTTGGTACCGTTCGCTGTTTTTCATCAGACACTGTGTCCGTTATTTAGAGATTGTGTTTGTTACAGGGGGTATGGAAGAATGTGAAATAGCCTAATAACCACAGACGTGCCACCTTCACAGACGATGAATGAAAGTGGAATTGACTTGTTTCTTTTTAGCTTGTTTTGGCTGGTTTTTAGATAACTTATGTTTCTTTCAAGGTTATTTCTGCTTGTTTCTATGTTACTTCGGTTTCTTTTAAGACCGTTTCTGTCTGCTTATTTTTGCTTGCTTTTATGGTTGTTTTAGATCGCTTCTATTTCTTTTTAGATCCTTTCTGCATTAAAGCAAAAAGCAGAATTGGAGCGAAGCAAAAACAAACTACGACAGAAAGAGAAGGCATTGTCAGCGCAAGAACATTTGCCAGTTGCTGGCGAGACCCGCGATGCCGGCGAGACCCTGGATACCCGCGATGCCCGCGATACCAGTGAGACCCGGGATTCCCGCGAGGACCACAGAGTCCGCGAGAGTCACAAGACCCGCGAGGACCGCGGGGTCGTTGCAAAGAAAAGCAAGTCACGAGGTGGTTTATGGAGAAATCGCAAGATTCACATTTCTGATTACCAAGAAGTTCCAGAAAAGCCAGCTGTGAAGCTGAACAATTTTTTCAAGTTGGACGAGCCTTCAGCAATTGAGGTGGTACGTAGCCATTTTGATTTTTAGTTGAAGGTGGTTCGCAATACTCTGTCCTGGCAAGAAGGTGGAATGGGCTAGATTAAGGGGGCACGATTTAAGAATTCAATGATGCTAGCTCATGCTATTGTTAATGAAAAACAATTCATTAAAAGGCAATCTTTAGGCATGAGGGCATTTGAGTATGTTTGAATAATGTTTACACCTAATGGTATGCTGCGATAACCTTAGATGCAGATTTCGAAACATCTGTGCTGCACTAAGAATTCCTGCAGTGATGTGTTTCTGTTACGTCATAGGAAGCCAGTAAAACTGAAAATGAGGCTGTTGGACAATCCATGGACCTCGATGGCGTAAAACTGCACGAGGCGAAAGGAAAGATCCACGGGCTCTTAGACGACGCCTTCTCAATGATATCAGGCGCACCACTTGTTCCTTGGAAACAGAGGAGAGAATCAAAGTACAGAAGTCACGTTTATGAGGATTCGTGCACAGCTAAGAATGAGGCAAGCGACTTCAATGAGGCAAATGACTTCAATGAGGTGAACTTTTATGCGGATAACAGCGGAGGTGAGCATCAGAAAAAAGCTTATAAGATATAATATAATACTTTATTGTACTTAGGAGAAAGCAATGTATAGTTCTTATCAAGGGTCCTGCCACTTAGTATTATTAAGGCGTTAGATAAAGGGTGCAACCCTCTTTCAAATTTGATTGAAGTAGGCACATCACTTTAATCCAGAAAATCGCTTTGAGCAGCCCCTTCGTAAAGAACGGATCCTTATTAACGCATAGGCCAAGAAACCCATGTCCAATCTTTTGCATTTGTTGAAAATATATAATAGTTCCTTAGAGTAGCCTTTAAGTGACTAGCTGGTTGCAGAGAAACATCACAACTCTGTCATACTCAAGTATCTACTGCGGTTTGAGGAAAGACTAAAATATTGTTGATAAGTTTTTTTAAAGTTAAGCAATGTTTCCATCAATCTAGCTCATTTGTATTTTCTCAGATACCCAACTACCCAGAACGCCAAACGACACAATTTCCTATCACGACTACCTGTTGCAAAAGCCTCTTGCCAGTTCTCCTCCATGGCCACTTTCATCGCCCTCCTCCGCAGGTATTCGAACATCAAGCTCGAAGACGTTTGAAAGTAGCAAAGGTGGAAGTTACTTAAGGTGAATCCGTGCTAAAGCCTATTCCTCTTTTAAATTGCTTTTTGTTTCTTGTGAACTAAATTATTGCTGCCTTGATTGAAGCCTTCATTTGAAATACGCATATCAAGATTATCTTAAAGATTCACGATTTCATGTAGGAAATTTTGATTTATAGGTGGTTTTTATTATCCTCTTACAGTTTAATTTTATCTTTTCAGTGCTCCTTCGCAATCCCAGTCTGGAGGACAGCTTTACAAAATATCACCAGCTCCTACGCCATATTTCTGGACCCCTGTGCAGGAGCAACACGTGTACTTGACCCCAGTTGCCCACAGCTTCGAGAACCAAGTACGTCATTTGCAATTTTTTAAAATTCTAACGACCTGATTTCAATTTAAATCCAATCAGTTATTTAAGTTGAACTTGATGAATTAACTTATCAATATGTTGCCGTGTTACTTTCATGTATATTTTCTCTCAACTTTAGCTTTTTAGCTCTTTGGAAGAAAATCAGGATTCCTTGGAGGAAGACCCTATCGTTGAAGCATCGCCCATCGACCAAAGCCAGAATCCAACCTATAGAAAATCACTCGACATCCGGGAACTCTCGCCAAATTATTCTGACGACTCCCAATCGCTTGTTCAGTATATCAAAAGAGAGCTTTTGAAGTTAGCTACTTCTAGGAGGGAAAGAGTATACGAGAAGCAAGCAGAGACGATCTAACTAAAGCGTTGTGAAACACAGGACTACAATAGTCCGTTATGTATATAATTTTTGTAACAAACCAATAATAAATGTTAGAATTTTAACTTACTTAGAATTTTAGCAAGGTTGTACAATAGAGGTAAATTGACATCAAAATAAAATGAAATTATAAATGCGTTTTTTGTTGGTGATTCTCTAAACGCTTGAAGGATAGAATTTGCAATTTTCAATGAAATTTTCAATAATTTATGATTAAAAAAAACCTCTAAGAAGCGAGGGCCGTCGAAGCGGGTGTTTATGGCGGATAATCAACATTCTTTTAGGACCACGCCCTTTTAACGTTGGAAAATCTCTTTTCAATAATTTGAAAAACCCTCTTACCCATAGAAAATGTTTATGCCTGCAGTAGTTGAGGCTTTTCAAATACTTGTGGCAGTTTTTAATGTAAAAAGTTTCGGGAAAATGATAGCACCCCACAAATATCTTAATCTACTCCCAACCACTTTCTTCTCGAATTTAGATGAATTAGAAAATCAATTCTGGCGAGAGCTGGGGAAACATGTCCCCTACGACATTAATTTGAGGAAATATGAAATCTTCCAACTGATTAATTCTATTTTTCTTGCTGAGACTTTAATTCGTATCATTACCAACAACAGTAGTTGCATTCATAAAGGGAAAAATTATGATAACAATACACAAAACTGAAAGTCAGTTCATCAAATTTTTGGATTTGAAAAGATCCCCACCTCCTTTAGTTAAGGGTGAGAAAGTCTTACGACACTATCAAAATGCTCCGGAAATAAGGAAAGAAGAACTAGAAGGTTATTTCCAACAAACGCTTAATGATTTCCCTACACATTCCTAAAAAAGACCTTTTCAAGAACGCTTGAAAGTGGACGACTTGTTTTCAATTTCCTGTACAATTCAAATTTTCATAATCTTTAGAATCCTGAAAAAAGGAGATTTTGTTCAAGGCCTTATGACGTCACTATAGATTGAATGAATTGAAGACCCACCTTATTCAATTGGATGCCACCTTTGTTTTGAGAATTTCTGGAAAGGAACAACATTGAAAATATTTCGATGTTGCTGAAAGGGCAGTATGTGAAAAACAAAGGCGTTTTGATGGTTTCAGGCCAATGGCAACTTCAGATGAGCAAAAAGAGATAGCTTTGCGTGCACTGCAGTTCAAGAACGAGGTATTTAAAACTAATTTTATTGATTCGGTTTGGTTAGGTGATATTATTTTGAGATATCGTTTTGATATTTTGAAACTGGGACTTCGAGCGGGATGTTATTCTGATTTTTCGTCAATGTTCCGAATCAATACTTCTCCAAGTTTTCCATGAATTGGTGTGACAATCCAATGATTTAATCCTCAGAATAATATGATGAATTTCTTGAAGAATTCGTTCCTGAATAATGAATGACTTTGTGCGAAAAGGAGCATTCATAAATTTTTTTGTGCAGAACGATAAGTTTCTGGGACAGGTTCTCTCAATTGCTGCGTGAATCAAGCTACCTGTCAACTATTGTTTAAACATTGATTATTCTATTAAGAACTCTGCAAGGGGGTATGAAACAACTTCGGTATAAATCGTACCCTTTCAGCTTCACAATCCTCTTCAAAAATAGTCACAACATATCTAAGAAGCTAAACAACGTGCCAGGAAGGATATGACATGCGTTTTGTTACTGGAAAATAATTGTTATCTTGTCACCTTGCTACCAATGCCTGCTGCAAAAAATCCTGTCATTGAAGTTCTCACGAATAATCCAAGTTCTCCACCAATATATAGACACTAAAGAAAAGTTTACATTGTCATCATCAGTTTTTTTCATTATTTTACTTTCAAATGTTTACTGTTATTAATAGCTATATTTTAATAGATATACCTGCAATGTAGAGTTATCAGCTATATTTTCATGCAAAAAGTATCACTTTTGAAAGATTTACAAATTTTTGGAGCAAAGTTAACTTGAACTTTTTTGATATACGAATTAAAGTTGAAGACCTTTTGAAGTAACAGTAGAAGGTGTAAATAAAAGTTAAAATAATTTTCACAAGATATTTAGCATCTGATCAGTTTTTCTGTTTTCTAATCGAAAAGCACCCCTTCTCTTACTTCCATGTGACATTACCCCTGGCTTCTCCTCACGGTTCAATAACAGACCATTTTAGTTTCTAAAGTGCTGTAAAACTTAGATAGAGACAATGCAATGGGGAATGTGGAATGACTAAAAAGTCTAGTAGAAGCTTTCAAATAACAACATGAATGGAAACAGGATAACAGATAGTGATTCAGCAAGTGCCACTGAGAATTCAAACGAAGTCCACACTGACAGATCTCTATTTTCTACACCAAGAATTTTTGGTAAACAGAAAGGAAGTGGAATCTCTGTTTATCTACCAACCTCAGCAACAGACTTTTTGCTAAGGGTAACTATGGAATTATTTAAGAAAAAAATGCTACAAATTATTTGTTTACTACTGATAGAGACTGCACATGGAAACACTAACAAGAAGCTTGGTAACCTTTGTGTTTTCAGGAAGGGTATTGTCTCAATAAACTTGTTTTGATTTCATTTGTAACAATTTATGTATCATCTTGACGTTTTTTGATAGGTCAATTCACTAATTGAGGATGAGGAAGAAAGAAGCAAGTTATTTGATGCTCTCAGAAATTATCTTGAGTATGTTTCAAGAATTTTATAGATACAAGGGCAAATTATTGATATTTTTTCAAATTTTAACCGTTTTATTTTGCTGGATGACATTTTTCACCATATTTTTTGTTTATATTTTTTAATTTATGTTTGATTATGGTTTGAATAGTCTGCACTAGTCTTTTTTTCCTTAAAATGCATTTGATTGAGATTGCTGACAGTTTGAATTGATTTTCTAAAAATGCTAAAATCAATTTACTTTGTTCCCCAGAACAAGAAAGGTGAAAAAACTTGTTCGAGACTTGAAGCTTGTCCTTGATAACTCCAAGAAGTATCCCCTTTTCAAGGAAATCAGGTATGTAATTTCCTTGTCAGTTCTGTTCAGTTATGAATTCATGTTTAATCAACTACAGAGAATATGAATTCATGTTTAATCAACTACTTGACCTGCACTATTGTGGCTAAGTTTATAGGGAAAGGTGATTTTAAAGAGCAACAAGATATTTTGTTTTTTTATAGAGAAGTTTTATACTATTATGTCAATGTGTATTACCACTTGTAAATATTGTTTTATGATCCTGATGGAAGGCTTCATTAAAATAATAGTCAAACACAACTAGCAAATTATACAGGATACTTAGGACATTTTTAATATCCGGTTAGAATGGACAAAATTTTGAAGATTGTATATTAGGGTCATGGCAAGATGCAAGGACATAAACTATTTTTGTTGTTCCTATTCAGGTTTTTTATTCTTCTTTTTGTTTATTGCAGATCATTTATTCCCCTGAGCATCTATTTGCATTTGACAAGTTAACTGAGGGAGCAAGGTAATGTATCCTTTTAAGATATGTTGTTTCTCATACTCAATAGTGGAAAACTGTTGATATTTTTATGGAAAACACAGAACTTGTGTTATGAAAATGTTCAGTAAAAGAGTAATATAGTACTTCTGTTCTATTTGTTTTAGAACTGGTGAAAGAATCATTCACTTGAAGAGACATGGCAATGAATCGCTTGGTTTTAAGTTCAAAGGAGGCAAGTGTTTTAAATTACTGTATAAATGGTCTTTGCTGAAATTACCAGTCAGTGAAGTAAAAGTGGAGAAATCCTGTTAAGATGGATTTTTGATGGAGTTGAACTAATGTAGGTAGAAGATTGGTTAAGCATTGTCCATTGGTTCAACTGTAGACCAGTTGAGAAGGTGGGAAAGAAGATTTCAGAATCATAGCATCAAAATGTTGTTTGAAATTCCTAAATTTGTTTTTCTGATTCTTGTAGGCCTGGAGCATGGAATTGGCATTCATGTGACATCTATTGTTCCTGGATCTGCTGCTCATGTGTCTGGGCTAAGGGTATGTATAAAGAATAATTAAGAGCTGATTATCATGAAGAATGGACAGTTACAGAAATTTTGCTTTTCTAAAAAGTACTGCTTATATTATTTTTGAAATATGTCTTGTGTTTGTGCAAATGTCTACTGTTTTTTAAATCCAGTTTCCCTCCATCCGAATTCTTGTTTTCTTTCTTGGAGCAATAATTGTGCTACTATCAACAGCTGCTCAAAAAACAAGTTCTAGATTTGCAGGGTTATTCTTAAACCATCCAGCAACAACAAAATTCATCTGCATCTCAAACATTGCTATTCATTCACCAAATCCCTAAACTCGCTCATAGTAATTAATGATAAAGGATGGATTTTTCTCATTGAAAGTTCTTGGTGTCTTCATTGTCAATTAAAGCCTTGTTGTCATTGTAGATTGGAGATGAGATCTTAAAGTTAATGGGTTTGTGCTGCATGAATCCATTCATGATGAGGTGGTCAATGTCCTGAAAAGCAAAAAGTCCCTTACATTTGTCACAAAAAGTAGGTTTGAAGATGCTTTTAAAGCTTAATGTGTGTTCATTTTTCCCTAGGCTGAACTTTGCTAAGAATGACAAATCTATAATGGTAGATGTTGTTTGTTTCACTTTAAACTGAAAGTTTCATGACTAGCAATATGGTGAATAACATATGAAGGGTGTATTATTCTAACATAATGAGTAAAAATTTTTTTTTCCAGACATGGGAAAGATTCCTAACAAAGTGTGAGTATATATTTTTAGTGGATTAATGACTTTAAGTTTTAATGAATTAACAACTTTTAATTGCATATGATGATTGATTGCTGTAATTAAAATTTGGAAGAGATTGACTGAGATGCAGTTTATTCTTCATCTTTGTTTTTGTTATTTCAACTATTTAATATTGCTTTGTTATTAAAGGCACGTAATTTTAAGAAAAGAAAGTTTACTTCCGTTGTATCAAGCTTAAGAAATTACTTATAACTTTAAATTTAACTCCTAGCTATTTATCACTAAGCATCTCCTTCATGCTGGTGATAAAATTAATTTCACCTTTTCTACAAACTACTTCCTCTTCTAGGGTGTTTAAAGCGTTTTTGAGGATTAATATTCAAATTCCTTTATAGCATTTTCTATCGTTGACCAAACCTTTCTACTTGCAGAAACAATCGTATTGTCTGGCAAGAAGTTGACCCAAATGCCAGAATATCTCCCTCTGCCTTTGGGGTAAGTCCTCAATAAAAATTGCAATTTTTTCCTAGAAATCCCACTTCTTTAATCTTTGTTCTTGGAATTTCGCAAAATTTACAGAGCCTCTAATGCCTGTCCGACATTTCCAAGTGGTGGTTAGCAATGATAGGTTTTGACAGAAATGCTCCAAGCGATTCTCAAGTAAAGTAATTAGTTTTTTGTTCTCGTGCGCAAGCAGGAAAGTTGAAGGATCCAATTTTCTATTCAAGGATCCAAAATTCAGATCGTTGTCTATAGATGAAAATGAGGTATGTACATTTCATAATTCATTTCAGCACTCTTCAACTCCAGTTAATCTGTTACGTTACTTTTATTCTAAATATCTGTTATATACTAATTATGTTTTTGTTTGGTAAGATGTTTAGTCAATACTTACTTCATTTGGGTGTTGAAATTTCAGCTTAATTCATAATAATTTCCTGTTTTAACTAAAATTGTTTCCCCATGAAGGAATTTTTATTGCATCATGTAGTTCTTTTCAATTATTTGTATAGGAAACTCCTAAAAACGACGATAGATTTTTGGCATTTAAAATTGGAAGAGAAGGACTGGGATGCAGGTTCTTCTTCATCTTTGTCTTTAATTATTGTATTATATTATATTATATTATATTTTATTATATTATATTTATTATTTATATTATATTATTTTATTATATTATATTATATATTATTATTATATTATATTATATTATATTATATTATATTATAGTATATTATATTATATTATATTATATTATATTATATTATATTATATTATATTATATTATATTATATTATATTATATTATATTTTATTATATTATATTATATTATATTTTATATCATTGTACTAAAGCTTCGAAATTTTTGGTAACTTAGTTGCTGATTGGCGTTATTTCTTGTTTATTTCGTTGCTTTCATCACCTCAGTGTATATTAACTGTATAAGTGTCATATATGGTTTACGTCACTTTTATGTCAATTTACGCATTACTTGCGTCATTGCATTTACGTCACTGCATATGCGTCACTGCATTCACGTCTCGACATTTATATTACTACATTACATAATGGTTTCACACTGCACTGACTTGATTTAATTTACGTCATTACATTTGCGTCATTGCATTTACGTCACTGCATATGCGTCACTGCATTCACGTCTCGACATTTATATTACTACATTACATAATGGTTTCACACTGCACTGACTTGATTTAATTTACGTCATTACATTTGCGTCATTGCATTTACGTCACTGCATTTACGTCAATGCATATACATCACGACATTTAAATTACTACATTACATCATGGTTTCACGCTTCACTGACGTCATTGAATTTACGTCACTGTATATGCCTCATTGCAGCTATGTCAGTTTATCTACGTCATAAGTTTCATGTATCGTAGCCTGAAGTTCTTTCCTTCTTTTTGCCAGTATACTGAGTGGCATTGAGAATTTCGACGGAGTTTTTGTATCGGCAGTGTCGCCTAACATGCTGGCAGACCAGGTTGGACTCAAGGTAAGTAAATTCCAGGCTCTAGGAAGTAATTCCAGTCATGTGAACCAAATTATTAAGTAATGACTAGAAATTAAATCAGTTTATCTGACCCTTGCTTACAATCATCTATTGTGTTTGACTTTTTTGCAAATACGAAATGTGCTTTGGCAATAAATCTGGATGTAAATTTGGCATAAGCCTGGTCGACTTGATTTTGCCAGTTGCTTCAACAAGTTGTCTGTTTGCAATATGCAATTTGCTTTTTAAATGTTGCTGCTTTTGCAATTCAGGTTGGAGACCAGATTCTTCAAGTGAATGGAAGAATCTTTGACAATATCAAGCATTCTGAGGTATGCGGGAGAAAGAAGACTTAGTCTGAACCTTCTTTCCCTGGTTTTTAAAAGAAGAGAGATCTTCTATTGTTTGGCAGACAGGAGATTGCTAGATTCTCTCATCGTTTCCTGAAAATTAATTTACTTTGTTAGTTGGCTCTTGCTGAAGCTTTTTATTGGGCACATATTTTTTAGCTTTAGTTTGTTTTTCATGCCTACTGCTTTCTAGAGAGATTGCAATGTAAATTTCATCAGTTGTAAGTTCTAGGGGATGAAATTTGTTCACTGTAACATCATTTGATAGACAGGAAGGGGTATTTAGACTAAGCCATCATGTATATAATGATCCTTGTTAGCGTTCTTAACGTAAAACGAGAAACTGCGAATTATTGTCATGCATTCTAAAAAGCATATTTTGTAAAATTTTCTTGCAAATGATGTTCAGGACGTTTGAATATTTTCCAGGCGGTAGATGCATTGAAGTCAAAGAAAGACCTAACAATGATTGTACGACATAACGTGGTAAGACAACAATCAATGATTAATGATTGGTGATGAGTGATGATTGATTAGCGATCAGTGATTACATTTTACTTTTGCTGATCTATGCACTCGTCAGGTTTTCTGTAGGCTCTTCTCCTTTGCAATGATTTTTTTATTCTCTTTTTTTCTATGGATATCCAGCAAAAGGCTCTTCAATATTTAAATTATTTCAAGCAGGGCTAGTGGTGAATCGAATGACATTTTTGAGCTTCTATTTTCAGGGCGTTGCTGAATATCTCTTTCGAAAAGCCAGGCAAAAATCTGAAGGTCCGTGTCGGTGTCGAAAAGCATTTCTATGAAAATTTGAACTTTGGTTAATATTGTAGAACCACATTCAATTGGCGTCAAAACAATCTTAGATGTTTTCCTTTAATATTCACTACCATTGACTCTTTGTTTGTCAATCTGGCCACTCGTGGAGAAATTTTGATTTGTCTTCCAACTATCTTTGTAGCATTTCAACTGTGCAGTTCTTTGGTTTTGCAAACTAATCGAGGTAGTAGGAACAGTTGGTGTTATTCTTAAAAAACATTTCCTTTTTTGAAAGCATTTCATCATTGTATGATTTTTGTTTCTTGATAAAGTGACTATTTTTCTTAGTTATTCAACCTATTCTTGTGAAAGAAGGAGCTGACCGACAGATCAAGAAAAGAATAAACTTTGGTGAAGAGTATGTTTTTTATTTTTTAATAGTTCTTATGAGCAACGTTTATCTTTTTTCCAAAGTTATTCTGATTGGACGGTGCATTTAAGCTGGCAACACTGTTAGCGGACTTGGTCGGCGTATTGCTTGTATTCCGTTGCTAATATTGTCCCAAAATTGACTGGTAGCATTATTGGTAATATTATTGATTCTATATTGTTGTCTCCAATACCGTGACGTGGCTTGAAGAGTCGCGTTATACACAGCTACAGTAGTCTCACAGTCGAAAAAGAAACGAATAATGGTTTTGTTGACTGATACTCCATCTTTCAGAAGTTGGGAACTATTTCGTCTGCTTTGCTTTAGGCCAGTGGTCGAGTATATTGAGAGACTGGAAGAAGATTTTGTATCAGACGAAGAAGAAGATTCAAGTGTAGAAATGTTTGAACCCGGACAGAATAACTTTGATGTACGTACAGTAACTGTAATATAATAACTACTTATTTTCACACTAGAGTTTGACTGTTACAAAGTATACTTTGGTAAGTTTAAATTTTCTGTTAAGCTAGTGTCTTTTTATTGAGTTAAAGTATTTCAGTGGTTAAAAAAGGATTTTGTATTTGCAGTTTGATGAGAGCGTCACACAAGGAAAGGAACTTCATTTTGTTTCCATCTTAAAGGTGCGTTCAAAACAGTTTCCTTCTTTTTAAATCTTAATGTTTTTGAAAAAAGCTGTTTGCGAAAAATATCAGCCAAAGTTTCACTTTACTAAAAACGTTCTTAAAAGTATATTTGCTAGTTTACAAGATTTTTGCAAGCAAAATATATAATTAAGTCAAACATTTTTTATTTTCATCCAAAATCCAGCCAAACATCTTCACCGTGTGCTCCTAATTTTTGGGTTGCGTTTCAGACTGCGCCACTGATGCTTGATCTAGAAGTAAAGAATGACATGATTTTCGTGAGAAATGCCTTGAAAGGTGGTTGTGCAGCTGAACACGGTAAATAACTTTGATATGATAATCGTGAACTTTTTGGAAACATCTTTCAGTGAGGCTTTGCTGTATTTCTAATTGTTTATGTTAACATTACCTGTAATACTTTATTATACCATATTATGTGGTTATATGGTATGCTTTTATGTTATATTCTATGATACTACGAAATTTTGTAGTGTTTTACTCTGTCAATATATGATGGTTGACGATATATGATTTAGCTCTTTATTAAGATGTTTACGATCATCAAGGGGTTTCTTCTTTTAGGTTTTCTCAAAAGGGGTGACGTCATTCTTAACGTTGAAGGGATGGATTTGATTGGTTGCAGCCCAACCGAAGCTCAAGAAGCTATATCCGAGGCTATGGGTCGTCTATCAGTACGTAATCGAACCATTGTAAAGTACAAAGGCTACCCTTACAGATACACAGCTGCGTTGAGAAAAGTAGCATTCCATTGTAGATATTTTTTCGAGGGTAGTTGAGCTTCAATTGTAAGCCAGGGAGATCAGCAATTATAAAGTAATTGTGAAACCTTTGAACAGCAACTTTCTTTTGTTAGAGCTTCTTAATGGTTTTCCTTTGACCTCTGACCTAAGGCTTTCCTTTGACATTTGACCTATCTAAGGCTTTCCTTTGACCTTTGAACTGTTAGTTTTGCTAGATGCCTGTCGCATTGGGATGATCTTTCGACATGAAGATTGCATTTTTTCCAGCAACACATCGACATGATCGTCGCCTGTCCCCCAGGCAGGAAGCCGCCTTTGCCCCAAGACGTGGCTCACACAACTTTGATGAGAGACAGCCCGTTTCATGCCAGCAACAGCGGTGATGCAGATGAGGAGACAGAAGAAAGCAAAGAAAAGAAATCTGCAGTAGCAAGAGCCATCGCACAATTTGAGTCAAAATCTCCTAAGAGAAGTGCCTTTTTGCTCCGAAGGGACAGCCTAGAGAAAGCAAGTAACAGCTTACGCTTGTATAAAGAGAAAAAGAGGACGCCGGTGGCCAAAACCATTGCGCCAGCCGCAAACGCCGCATGGGCCCATGGGTCTCCGCAGACAGAGGTCCTTAGCCTGGAAAGCCAGCAGCCGGCCGGTCTAGGTGACAAGGCCTCTTCATTGGATCAGCAACATTCACCTTCGATGCCAGTAAGGCCGGCCTTTTCCATGAGTGACCCGAAGCCGGTCACATTCTCCATTGGACACCGGACACCTGTTCGAGGGGGAGACACTAATGGTGGATTTGATGTCGTAGTCAAGGATCCGAAAGAGGTTTGTACACCAATCAACTGTAAAGACTTTCAAGTACTTTTGGTAGATAATTACAATTGCTGATTTAATAACAAATTTGATGGACCACTAAAAATTCATTTTTCTTGTTTTTATTTTAAGTACTGGAGTCTGGGCCCTAGTACTGGAGTCTGGACCCTGACGGACACATTAACCCTTTATAATCTGATCCCCTTTGTATTTGCTTCATTCGTTTCGTATTCGTTTCTTTCATTATCGTTTCTTAGAAGTTTATAGTTGTAAACCATTGCCTCCCTCTGTGCTTCACATTTTATGAATGTGATAATTATTCTAGATATATGTTGGAGGGCATTTTGTAACCAAAGTTTTGAGACTGGAAAATACTGATAATTTCATTAACGTAAAACCAGGCCTTGGATTGAAAATCCCCTGATCTGCACGCCGAAATGCATTTAGCTCCTTTGGAGGGTTGGTGTATTATTCCTCAAACCTTGCATTCCTCTGTGCAGAACTGGGCATCGGCTGCCCGAAAAATAAGCAATGGATCTAAAGAAACACTAGCCATCAACAGCAACAACAACAACAACAATTTCAATATGGCTCCTTCGCAGAGTCCTTCTCTTTCGCACCCAGCGACTGCTGAGCAGAGCCCTTCCACCAAGAGCGTTCGATCTTTGGATTCTGCTAGCATTCCAATTAATGTTATTAGGCGAGGAAGCGGTGACGTCATGCCGCAAAGTTCAAGCGATGTCCGACGAAGAAGTGACGAGAATGTAATACCGAAGAAGACCAGCTCCCACGAACTAATGGTTGAGAAGCCTTCGCCACTAGGTAAGCCGTGACTTATTTTACATTATAAGCAAGAATTTTAGGTTTGCTTGTTGAGATGAAATTCAGCAAATAATTGTGAGGATTTCCTTCCGAAGGAAGTCGTCAAGAGCTTTGTTTTGCTGATTGATTCTCAGAAGCTCGAAACTTTGAGCGCCATAGCGTCTTCCTTCTTCTGCTCTTGTTTGTTAGGCATCTTCATTCGGCCTTTGACCTTTAGGGTCAGAGGTCACTTCAGCCAGCATTGAAGATCTTTACTCTTCTCGGGCATTTAAACTTAATTCATTTTCGCTTGGATCAAGTGCCCAGTTTACAGTCCTCTAAAATCTTTATGCATAGTTAACCATTGACTTTTTTGCAAAAAAGCATATGCTATGTCGCGTCAATTAGTTTCTTTGATGATTGAAATAGTTGAGTTTTGCTAAGGGTTCTTTGGTTTTAAACAGTACAATACTCGAAAGGATTAATTATTCTTCCATGTGATCAGGACCAGAAAAATTGCATGTAAAATGAGTTCAGAGAGAAGATTATTCTATTGTAACCCGAGAGATTATTCTGCAGAATAGTTTCAACATGGAATAAGAAAAAGGAGGAAGAGGGGATATTCATTAGATAGGATAGGTGATAAGAAATAACCCAAATTACTGCCCTACTCTAAATACACTATTCAGCCTTTTAGTCGAATGTAAATTATAGCTAGGCCCTTTATCGCTAGTTTTTCTTAGGCCCATTATCGCTATCTTCACCTAGAAAAGAAACCAGTTTTCTGATCACGTGATTTTCTTCTGTGTTTCAAGGCTCCCGAGCATCATACACTGCTGAAATAATAAACACAAAGAGCTTGGAGAGCATCCAGTTGTCTGAATCGCAAATTCAAGTGCGAGACAAGTTCACTCTCCTCCACCGATGTCGAACGACGAAATTCTTAAAACCTGGGCCCCAACTTCACCTGCACGTGGTTATTCCAGTGAGAACATAACCCCCAAGAAATCAGTTGCCTTTGACAAGGTTTGTAGGCAATAATTAGCATAGTCATAGTTATAGCCATAGCTATTTAAAAGTGATTTTCGTACGGCTGCCATATTGACTTGGTGACTTTTAATATGAAGTACCACACTTCTCACTCTTCTTTACTCGACACTTCTATACTCGACAGGGCCTATACCCCGAGAAAGGGGATGAGCATTTGTATTGTCAATTTGCATTGTTACTGCTGTATTATTCGCTGCCTTTTTGTCCATAGGATGTTACCGAGATATTCCACGGCAATTCTGAGCTGTCGCCATCGTCTAGAAGTCTGAGTCTAGACGAGTTGAACGAACGCGTGGAGAAGAGAGAGCGCAGTGGCTCACGCGAAAAGGCAGCTAGGCAGGAGCGAAAGAAGTCAGTTGGCTTCAAAGACACAGTGGAGAGCATTGAGCCGATTGGAAACCTCTCGTACAAGAGCCTGGATGATATTTCAATGATTGGCAAAGGTGGGTGGGATGAACGAATAAACAAGTATTCACGAAAAGAGAAAGGGCAGTTGTCAGTTTTGCCGAAGAAAAGTGCCTTGCGAAACAGTCCTAGCCCACGCCTTTCGAATGAAACTGTCGCCTCCGGCAGCCATTTTGAAGCCGGGCCATCAAAGACACTGGCTGTATCGCCAGACCTTCACAGCAGCCTCGATGTCCGCAGGAGCTCATCAAGGAGTGAGAGGCGGCTGTTGCCAAGCAGCAGTCTAGACGATGATCCTACCTTCAATGACGAAATCGACAAACTGGCTCATTCATTGGACCCTTCCATTGTTATTCCCATGCCAGACTACGATGGCGCTCAAGAGACGCTGCCTGTAATGGCCCCTGCGCCACAGAAGCACTCAAAACCCCATGCCCCACCAATACAAGTTGTCAAGCCTAAAAAGAAGGACCAGCAGCTGGGCCTAACAAACAGGCTTTTGTCAAATGCCAAGGAGAGGCTGAAAAGGGTCGGATTCAAGCGCAGCTCTCAAAATTCCGCTGCAAGTAAAATACCAGAGCCTGCTGACAAACCAAGTGTTCATAGCATGACGTCAAGTTCCACCCCGCTCCAACCACCCCCAGCTGCACCACCCCCAGCTGCACCACCCCCTCCTCCTCCTCCACCTGCTTACGTCATGCCATTTACGTCATCTCCAGAAAACATAAGCGTGCCCCCGGTCTCTCCATCGCAGTTTATGCTTGCAAATAGTCCCAGTCCTCCCCCGACAGGAGCCACGGATACGTCATTGGCGCAGCTGATTCTAAATTCGCCGGTACGCAAAGCTGCCGCATCAAGGGATTACGAACACTTTGAGCGGGAACGAAGCTCGCCGCCTTGGCCTAACGCCGAAACGAAAACTGATTCACTGAGCATGCGGCCAGCGGTAGCATCTGAAGTAACTGAAGATGTCAAAGTGGCTTCGGTTATTGGTAGCAGAGATAGCAACCCCCGTCCAAAACCACACCGGGGGGCGAATTATGTCGATATGACTGATGTGCTCAGTGAGTTGAAAGGGAAAGTGAGAAACAAAGAAATGAAGCCGAGGCCCGTCAGCATTCATTCAGACCGCCCGACTAATCACACCACTTCTTACTCAAAGGCGCAGGAGACCAGAATGCAAAGCGCGCCAGATCCAGCATCACAGGGTGTGGACAGCCACAACATTGAGCGCCCGATCATGGAGATTAGTCCATCCAAATCCATGCCGGACCCAAGAGAGAACCGCATTTTGAGGAGGCAGGCACAAACTGTTGCGGAGGTGAATACGGAGGAGCTTGACGCTGCGATGGGCGGCCTAATGACCCCGAGGAGTGCCCGGTCGGACAAAGGCAAAGATGGCACTCTGCTTGAAATGGAGGGCACGCTGAAGGAGTTTGATGACGTCATAAGATCTTTGTGAGTCATTTTTGGCTGCTCATAACATTTTGTTTATATTCATCCTCACCAACGTCCATACCAATGGCTTGCAGGCTAGTCACAATCTATATTCATTTTAGGCCTCAATAGTTAATTTGAAAGTTCTAGATGGTGAATTTAGACGAAAGAGATTTGTGTTTTCTATCGGACAGTTCTGCTCCTGCAAGTCAGGATGATACCCTTTCACCCTCTGTTGTAATTTTATCGAAGATCTAAACTCATTAAGATTTTGAAAATGTATTGCCTTGAATGCTTGAAGTTTTAAGGCATTTTCTCCAGAAGTTCCTATTGGGCTGTTCATTTTTTCTCTCTTTGTTATTCTAGGGACACCGAGCTCTGATTTTCAGCCTCGAATGCGTGAGGGCGTTCAACTTTCAGTCTCGTTAGAGTGCTAAGATGGAAAGGCGAAGATATCAAGCTATAGTTTCAGAACATTAGCTCGACCGGGTCCTTAGCTTGGGAATAGTTTCTGTCATTCGTCTTTGTTCACTCTCTCCTCCCCACCTCCCTATGTTTCAATTCTCGTAAATTTCTGCTTTTATACATTCTCTAATATTTCTCTCACAACTTCACCCTATTGTACATTTATTTATATTCGTTAAAGTTAAAATATTTATACCACTGTCTTTATGGCATTTGTAACTAACCAATGTAAAGTATTTATTCTTTTTTCATTTATACCGTTGCATTCTATGTAATAGATGGTCACAATTAACTCTTGTTTTATGCAAGGAATAACTCAGATTTCCTGGCACCTTAACTCAGATTTTGTAGTATAATCATTCTCAATAGATATCTGTATAAGAAAACTATAGATTACTTCATTCATAATATAAACTGCAAGAAGTATTTATCTCTTGTGTATTCAAAAATCTGTACTTTGTTTTCAAGAGTATTACACAATGTCCTCATGTTGATTTGAGTTTGCAATGTTGCACGCGTTTTCGCTAACTAGTAAAATAAAATGAAGAACCATTATGATTCTTATTAGAATCAAAATTCAACCAGCTATAATTGAGCGTAGGCCCGTCTTGACAATGTCCAAATTTAGGTCAGATGTAATTTGAGGCCTACTGCCTCTTTATGTTTCTGGTTCAAGTATCTGGCTGGTTGGCCTAGGTCCAGACTCCTAATTAAAAGTATTCACAGTCCGGGGCTTAGGTGACCGGTGGCAACCAAAAATAATTCAAATCAAATCACAATTCTGTTGCTTGAATGAAATTCTTGTAATCATAATAACGGGAATAAACTAGCATCTATGGTAGAAATGTTGCTGAAATTTTTGTAATTACATGCAGTGTTTCAAAGAAAATGAGTACAGTTCAATTGTCTCTAAGATTATTCAATCCGGCATTAAACGCGTGACAATATAATTGCAAATGCAAACATATTAATGCCCAAAAGGTATTTTCAAACAGAAGGAATGCTATATAACTGCACCTGAGCTCGCAATTAACAAATAGAATAAAGCGTAAATTTCAGCAGAGATTATTTCATGAATGAAAACGCTCTTTATAATTTAGGAGTCCACCAGCTGTTACCATGACAATCGTTGATGAAAGGCCTCCGCGGCAACACACTTCATAAGTGAAACTCGTCAAATGTTAGCAAGAGGAAATTTAAGAAGGCAATGAAACAAGCAGACATGGCCTAACATCGTCTGTGCAAATGCTCGCTTTCTAAAACTCATTATTCTAATTGCTAGTTAACTTTTCGTAAAGTGAAATGCTTTCAAAGTATTAGGGTGTTGCCTAAGACGAATATGTGAAGAAAGGGACTATGGCCTATCCCGTAATATAATCGAGTTCAGGCTTGACTTTGAATTTGCTTGATAACAGCGACTTAGCATGCAAAATTAAGTCCAGTAAGTTGACAAATTATCTGAATTGTAGAAGATTCACATTGTATATTGTTGAAATGATCCCACATATTTCCATCAATTACCCACTTTGAAAAAGATTAATAAGAAGGCAACAAATAGGTTGTAGCTTGACCCTCTCTTGAAGTGAAATGCATGTTCATCATTATCTGATGTGAATTTCTGATAGAATGGGATTGTCCTCTAGTTTACTTGACCTTAAAATTTGAAGCTGGGTATAGTTTCTAAATAACTAAATAGCTTTACTCGAAGGCTGATTTATTTTCGAACAGAGCAGAATAAATCAAATTTCGTGATACCTTGTTCATACCAATAACTAAAAAATTGCATTCTTGTGAAATTCTTGTATTCCCCCCAAAAGGGGATTTGACTCAAGTTCAATGAAGGGTTGTTTTGATTTCTCCTGGGAAGGAGGATCGAGTGAGAGAAGACTGGGCCCTAGATTATGACGTAAACAGAATTCGTATAATCTTCAATAATGGAGAATGTTCGGTGAAATGTGGTGCGAGAAGTTGCAGTTGAGTTAACAGTACTTCACTCCCGCTGGTCTTTGAAAATGGACACGGACATTGATCTAGACCCGGAGCTTCTGAACAAGTTGAATACAATGGGAACTCGGGATCACGAAGACTTGGTCGCACAGTTTCAGAGTGTTGTTGGCAGTCAAATTAGTCCTGCAGGATGTGCGTTCTACCTCGACATGGCGAACTGGTTTGTTCGGAAGTTTATTGATTTTAAGAGTTATTCATAATCAAATTATCCCACCTACCCAAAATTATTCGTAGCTTGTCAAGCAGGGACTACCGTTTCTTTATGCAGATTAAAGTCCAGTTTTCAGATCAAATCAACTCTTGCATAATTTTCCGCTGCCTTCTTGTGTTTACGGTCGAGTACTTCATGTTGCGTGATTCAAAACAAATGGACTTTTTACACTCTCCACCAACAATATGACGATTTGTGCTTGCAACTCTAAAATTGACTTTCTCGGATCATTTCTGCAGCTGTTTGACGCTTACCAATATTTTCAAACCAAACTTGTAATTTATGTCGCTACTGAAGTGTTTCCTTCTTTCAAACGAGAAGCGTTTGCAAAAAAGTACAAATCGGAAACCAATTCATTGCAACGAAATTATTTAACTCTTAATGATATGCAAGAATCCTATGGCTACATTATGCTCATTATGTTGTCAAGATCTAGACTGAGTCTTGAAAAGCATGATGTGATATATTTTTCAAATGATACTGAAAACTTATATGGCGGCTGAAATTGATTTTTGTTGGTGAGCACCGCAAACATTAATCTACATGAAACTGATTTGAAAGTTGAAAAACATGGGGATATATTTTCAAAGTGCTACATATCCAAAGTGTGTTCAAAAAAATTCCTGTAAGAGGACTACTCAGCATGAATGCCTATGTTGTTATTTCTTGGTAAAGGACCTGGTCATTTTGGAAATGGATAGCAATTTTGTTTCAGAAATTATGTCTTTTTTCCCTCAGCATCAGTAAAGTGGGGAAAATAAGATATTTGTGAACATTTGGTTTGACTATTGCAAATCAGTTCATGGTATATTTTGATAAAATATGCATAATGTCTTTACCTAAACTCCTTTTTTGCAGAGTTATTTAAGATTTCAAAACACAATAAGTATAGTTCATTCTTCATTGTTTTACATTTTAATTTTTAATCATATAGAAGCTTTCCACATTTTATGATTAAGCAAAAGTGACAATGGGGCTTTTCACTTAGAAAAATCAATATTTTTATCCATGAGAATCAAAAATTGTGGTAATGCATAAAAGCTAGGAGCAGTAATCTCAGTTTCACTAATGAAGTTTTGTTAATATTATTGTAAGTTCATGAAAAATCATGACTTTTTTCTATGTTCTTGCTGGCAAGGTGAAACTATATTGTGTATTATTGTTTTGAGGTAAACCAATAGTTGTGGGCAGCTTTCTGGTACATATATATTTATCACAGCCACTAAAACAACAATAACCAATTACAATATTAAATGCTTTGAGATATGATGCAAGTTGAATTTTAACATGTTCACATGTAAAATGTTTTTTACATTATTTGCTTTTTGATGCATTCTTTTTTTCATTGTAGGAATCTACAGGTAAGGAGTAAAATTATGTTTATATTTTTATCAAAAAAAAGAGACAAACAAAATTTAATAAAATATGTGCAAATTGAAGACTTTTGCTAAAAGAAACAGCTTAGACAATTTTTCTGAGGATGGGTTAGTCATTTATCTATCTTTTGAGATGTATTTCTTACCATTTTTAAAAAATATCCCTTTTCATAGACTGTTTTTTAATTACATATATTATTTTTTGGTATTATTATCTTAATCGCAAATTACCTCAGAATTGCTTCAGAATTTCTAAAGCAAAAGTATGTTCCCATTTTGAAAATCTGAAAACCTTGCTCTCTTATTTCATGCTTCCAGTAAAGCATGATAGGTGTTGTGATTTTATTTTTTGTTTAAGTTTCATTAAATTTATTCTGTACTTTTTGCAAGTATTATATTTTGTATCCTTGATTTTTAGGGTGCTCTATGTGCTTATTATGATATAATAAATTCGGCTGACAACCAAGCTAGCATGCAACTTGTTGATGATGTCACCATGAAGGAGGGTGAAGCAATTTCACCTAATACTTCATTTTTGAAGACATGGAGGATACAAAATAATGGTATTTTGATAAATTCTATTCTTCTCAACGCTTAACAATTAGTGCTACTCAGTTCTATTTCGAATAGCTGTTCAATGTTTTCAGCTCAAATTGTTTTCAGTTGCATGGTACCATTAAAAAATGCTTGATTTGACTTGTGAATTTTAGCCAATACCTTGAAGCTGATTTTGCATGCAAGAGAGATCACAAAATATATTTCTTATCATATTTCTTCAAGGCTGTTGAATTGTTGCTTATAGGGTGTTATGCCTTTTTGTGAAATAATGCAGATTATTTTCAAATAGCAAGTAATTTGTCTTTTGCTGTTGTAGGAAACGAAAGGTGGCCAACTCAACTTAGGCTAGTCTTCACAAATGGGTACAATTTTGCAAATAGCACTGTAATTCCAGTTCATCCAATTGATCCTGGAGCCACAACTGATTTAACAATACCCATGATGTCACCCAGTGAAGCTGGGTGCTATAGGGGACAGTGGAGATTAGCTGATATTTCAAACAATTTCTTTGGAGGTAAGACCAGGTCTTAGGTTACTTTAGTCATACAGAAAATACATCTGCATTTTTTCAGGTGGATGGAAGATTGGAGCTAGTATTTTCCACCAAGATTCTTGATGCTTGTGTTTGTGTTTGATTTTCATGCATGCATAGGAGCTTTATATATATAAAGAATAATAAAGCTCCGAATTGGCATTCCATATAGGGAACAGAATGCCACAATTAATCCTGATTGGCGGGCATTTTTGATGCGTTTCACTGGCAAATATTTTGTCTATATGTTGTTTATAAATATATGGCCACAAATCAATAAACCTTGCCCACCAAGAAGGCTCTTTATCCAATTTTACCTCTGGCAGTATTTTGTTTGAGATCTCATTTGAAACGCTAGCCTTGGCTCATTCAATTCCCACCTTAAAACCAATTTTCCTCCTTAGATCCATTATACGTTATAATTAATGTCGAGCACGAGGGGGTCTTCAGTTTAACGCAGCAGATGTCTGCCCTTGGTCACCAGCCTCATATGGATGGCAGCAATACCGTGCCAACGCGAGCGCAGCCGATCGCTGCACCACAACGAGGCTTACCTACGGTCACACCATACTGTTCTCCAACTGGTTATGGTATCTTTGGTGGATCTCCGATGGTAAGCTTGACACTACTTACCAGTAGCGAAGAGGCTGGGCACTGCTTACCTAGATTTGCCTACCCCCTGCCATATCTGAAGGATTACTTGAATAAACAGAATGATTCAAGCGTAGGGCGGGGGTGCCATTATGAGTCTACCTTATATAGAGTCGGTGTGACTGAATACTTTATAAGAGAGTGCTTTGTTTTGTACCCTTGCTGGCTTGCATTCTGTTTTGCTGATTTTATCAATTCGAGATTAGCGATTTAATGATTTGATTCATGTTGTTTTGATTTGATCCATGTTTGATATGATCGTGGTCGATTCGTGATCGATCATTTCTTCATTTGATCTATGTTTGATTTGATTTTGGCCCATTAGTGATTCAGTGATTCATGATCGATCTTTCTTTCAGTCTTCGTCTTTTCGTGGTGCGTCCCTTCCTACTATCGACGAGAGCACAAGAGCCCAGTTACAAGATATGACTGTAGATGAGCGACTTCGTAACAATGAATACGAGACTATCAATGAATACGAGACTATTCATGAAAGAGAGAGTTGATGTATGCATAATTAACGTAGCTTCTTCAAATTTTAGCGCGTGCCTAATGCCATTTCAAAAGCAGTGGCTTGTTTTCCAGCCCAAATCTGAAATATGGTGCACAGGTTTTTTCATAGCGCCGGTCACTTCCAGGTCAAGAAAAGTGTGCACTTCTAGCTGTCAGTGTGCACTCTGAAACTTGTGGTGCATATTTCTGCCTAACGTTCTCTAGAGCACATCACGAAGCGCCAAGCTATTGCCACTTGGGGCTATTCTTTTAATGGTATTTAGCAGATTTTGTTTCTACTATACAGCAATTGCATCCATATTGATTTCACATGTAGCAAAGGTGTTAACGAATTTGCACCTTTTCAAATTCATTATTATAAGGAAATTTTTAATAGTGTGATTCATTTAGTTTTCAATAGCCAGCAGTTGAAATAATACTTTTGAAATAGGTTATGAGTTTCTGTTACTAGCTTTTTCTTCAGAGTTTTAAGTAATCACCACCTCCCTTTATTTTCCTCAGTCGCTCGATTGGGTCTAAGTCTAAGCCACCAGCTTCCCACCTTAGCTCTGCTACCCTTACCACCCCATCCCCCCTCCGACCGGCAGTCAGTACCTCTGCATTGACTCCCCTACCTTCAATCTTCTTTCTTTACCTTCCCACTAGATCCCGGCATTTAGTCCTAATTTGTCCAAAGCATTAGCTAGCAAGTAACTTTTCGACATGAACTCGGAATTAGTGATAGACATGACTCGCTTGAATTTTCTAAAATATTTCCTCCAAGGGTATAGCTCCTTTTTTCTTTTCCAACTTCATTGTCATACCCTATTTCATCCTAGTATTGACATTTGTGTGTATTTCCCTCACTTCCTTTTCCAGGAAAATTCTTTCATATCGATCTGAGGAGCTGTACTGTGTAAATACTGCATTAATTAGAAATAGTGCTAATTCATTTATTGTAGGGGTCTGTTGATCGTCTTGAATGCAATAACGTAATCGCAGCCGAGTAAAAGTGATTTGCTAATGAGAGCTTCTTATTGCTCAGACGGAGCCTTGAGCTCTCACCAATAAATCCCAGTACACAAAACGTAGTATGAATTTAATTAGAAAATCACCCTTACCCTCCCTTTTCAATAACCTCATATTCGGGTATTCGAAATCAACTTCCACGTGTATTGCAAATCACCATAATTGTACATCACCCACCGCGTTCTGCAATATTGCAAACAGAACCCCCTTCTGTATCGTATCACGTGCGAGCAAAGTATAAATTGATGTAGGAACCGGGGGCCAGAGAGGGTCGTTGCCCCCACATTTTGGCAAACCATGCACAGTGCCCCAGTGAGACCCAATAGTGCCCCCTCTGAATAAAAGCATTTGAGTGGTCGCGTGCCCCTTTTTTGATCTGGTCCCCCATTCCCTACGTCTCTAAAATGTGGTGTTAGGTGCCCCCTTCCAACCCCATCAAAAGATAGCCATTGTCATTCTAAAGAAGAAAATTGATTCATCGCTCTTAGTTTTTCAAGTTTATCGTGTAGGTTCACAATTGTGTTGCCACTTGTTGACCATATCTGTGCATCGTTTAATCGAAGGTGCTGGTATTAGAAACAGTTATACAAAGTTCAGGTTTGATCCATCAATAGAATTTTTCAATTAGGTAAAATTGGATTCTAAAGTAGCTGATCGTAGATTTGTTAAACGTTTCAACACCTTGAGAATCGTTGTGTGAATAATGTACCGATGTTGATGGAACAGGCTTTTCTCTGCAGAAATTTGCAGCTTGGGTCCTGTCCAACGTTTTGCTTTCGTTTATTGAAACCCAATAAGTTGAATAGAACCCACCCCACTGTTTAAACCGATACACTGGCTTAACAATTGCCTTGGATTGCCAAAATTTGGCTAATTTTGAGAGACTGCCCCACAGTGATCCCGCTGACGACAGACTGGCATTTTATTCCGCCTGGGTTTTTGGCGTGCTTGCAACGGACTGGGTCCTAATACGTCACAGTTGCCAAAGGGATGCACGCCTCACTTTCAAAGTTGTGAGATCTTTCTCGGTCTGTCTCGTTTAAATCAAAGCTTGTTGCTTGTTTTTGCCCCCCTCTCAACCTGGCAGAATCAGTAAAGAAGAGGTCAACACACGCTTGAATTGCTCACTATCAATAGTGTTGTGGTGAACTAATGTCTGATGCAAAACCCCCAATTGATTCTTTCTATACCAGTTATGATTGAATGATTCTTTCGAACACAGACACTCGGGGCGTACCTTGATTACTTGGAGTATGGAGAGGGAGGGGGGGGGGGAACAGTTGAGAAATCCAATTCTTGTTAGTCAATGTGTTACTTATTTCACAGTAATAGTACTGTAATTTGAACTGTTTTATCGACATGATTTTGTCAGTTATAAATTTGAGAACCTTCTTCTACGTGCTATCCCCAATGTTTCCTACCACAAATTGTCTTTGAAATAAACTTTGACATGTTTATCAGATCAAGAAACGCATTTACTGACAATGCATGACACAACTACCATCAGGTTTATAACGGCAAAACAATGGGAAAGCGAAAGAATAGGAGCAACATGGCATTACACCACCTGGAAGTTGGTCTCCCCTGAGACAGACTCTGTATGGAAACGAGACTTGATAAGGATGATTTTTTTATTCCATTTTCTGGCTCATTCTATTTCATCCGGTGGGGAAGTTTTACTCCCGTCTCGATCTTTGCGAAGAAAGGGAAGGTACACCGACATATTGTAAAGAACAAGTGTAAGTTTTCTGTGCTTTGTAATTCGCTTCTGCCGTATTTTATTTCTAGAAAATGTCGCGTACTAATTTCAAAGTTTCATGAAGAAAATGAGACTGAGACGAAAACAACTATCACACAAGTTCAATCATTCAGCACAAACTCGTCCAGACTGCCAGATGAGCTATGTAGACTTGATTTCACTTGTCTTATTTGGTTTCTCTTCTCTTAAAAAGTTGCTCTTAGGCCAAAGGCTATCAGAGTCTTCTGGTCGCATTCAAATATGAATCGAAGAAAGTTTGTTTGGCCCGATCATACAGAGACAATTAATGGCTTTAGTGGCAATTAATGGCAAAAGACTTCAAGTTTCGGGCCTAAGTGTTTTGAAGCCATTCTGGCTTTTAATCGTCACCGAGGACTTCTTAATAGCTTTTTCGTACTGTAAAATACCTGTGGAAATTTTTCACAGACATTCGCGAATGATTTGTTTTTATGTCACCTTTAGTCCAGAAAAGCTCGGAAAGCATTGAGAGAAAATTGAGAAAAGTTTATTTTGTTAAAAATGTGAGACCATCATTTACAAAATGAGATAATGGTATCCTGGATGATTTCATTGGCTCTCAAACTTTTTAGCATGTGGAATGCTATTGCCATTTACCACATCAAAAGTTTCACATAGTTGCCCATCCTTTGATCAAATTTATTTATACTAGGCCAAGCAACATATGAATCATGTTCATTTACTATCTTTTGCAGATCAGATCAAGTTTCTGTTGTATGTGATTTGGTCTATAAGTGCTATTTTATCAACAATAGTGAAGTTTATCTGATCTCAACATATCAAGATATGGATTTCAAAGATCTTCTAAATCTTGCAAAAGACAACCAGTCATTTGCACAGAAAAAGGTTTGTACAAGCTTTTTACAATAACGGCTGTCTTTATTTATGTGCTTGATATAGTTTTTCCTTGATTAGGTAACTAGTTATTTTAACTGACATGTTTTATTTTAAGCAACCAAGCTACCTAGGACAGTTTATTATTTAGTAAAAATTTAATTTTGTAATTTTTCTATCATGAAAACTGACAATAAGAACTACTGCTAAATGATATGGAAAAAATCCAGATATTTTATCTATTTTTATAAAAATATGCATACATGAAGCAAATTGAAGTTGAACTTTCAGTTAAGTTTTTGATTCTAAAATAATCATAACTCTTTAATACTTATAACATGTCTCCTTGTAAGTTTTCAGTGTCACCAGAAAGCCATAGAAAACCTAGTCTTTTTCTGTCCCAACTAAGAAAGAAGCTTAGGCTAAGTCTATGTAAACCAGACTCAAAAGCACTTTAAAAGCAATCAAAGCCATCACATTATAACCTGCTTAAATCATTTATGCATAAGCTACAAACAAACTTCATTTTTAAATGAATCTAAAATCTACCATTCTATTTTAAAGCACCAATTTATCTACCATTATTTGTATTTGTTGTTAGTTTAAAAGAGACAAGCTGGAGAAGAATCAGAATTCAAAAACATCTTTGGTATCAAGCTCAGCTATCCAAACTTTTATGGCGAAGAAGAAGAAAATGGAAGAAGAAAGGAAAGGTAACTTTTGTTAATCTATAAAATTCTACTTTTACTAAAAATGATTTTGGCAAATGACAAATTGAATGCCAATTTACATATGTCATTTGCTAAGTGTTGGTCCAGAGATACTGAAAGTACACTGTCAATCAGGGATGCAACTAGGATATTCTAAGGGCAGGGGTTTCGTGGTAGAAATGGGGCATAAAGACATTGGATTTCCATGGGAATAGGGCAAAATTCACTTTCTTGCCAATAAGGGCAGGGGTTGTAACCCCCACAACCCCCCTCCCTTAGATGCACCCCTATTAATGGAGAAAGAATCTCCATCTGACACATGCCCCTTACCATTACATTTTGCTCCCACTTATAGGGCTCCTTGTGTAGAACCAAACCTTTTTGTGCTTTCAATGGAGGTTTGGAGCACACTTGAAGCAAACATCTGATAATTACATGGCACAACATCAGTGACAAATTTTCATTTAAAATCTAAAGAGAACTGAAGATATAAGATCCAGATCCCACAAGTTTCAAAAGATCTGGAGAAAGGCCAATCTAAAAACATTTGTTAACGACAATCAACATTCAAATTGTGTACTTTTTCCAAAGTTCACGCTTAAATACACCATACAACTGTTGCTATAAGTATATGGTGAGCCATCAAATTGTGGTTCTATAACATGAGGACTGTTCTCTCTGCTAATTTGTATGAACATTTTAAGTTTTTTGGATCAATCTTGGTAAAGCTGTTTAATGGCTAAATTTGTAGCTACGGAGGAGGCTGAAAGAAGAAGACGCATTGCGGCAAGGTTAGATCCAAGTATGGGAAATAAAAAGGGACCGAGGCAGACCAAAGATGTATCCAATGGCAAAGAAACTATGGGATCTACAAAACCTGGGGGAACATCGAAGGTAACTAAGGGGATACCCCAACAGAGAGCTGATGGCAGTGCCAGTAAATGTAGCAAAGGGGGACCTAATGCACAGGACAAAAGGATAATGGCTGACAGAGGTCAAAGGCCAATGAATGGTTTTCACATTCCAAGAAAGGGTGCTATGCAGAAAGGTACCGCTGGGGTTGCGCCTTCGACCAATTCAGCGCCTTCTGCTTCAGCCAAGTCTGATCATAGCTTGTCTTCGGAGACATCAGGCAAACCCACGATCAAGCAGCATCGACGAAGGAAAGGTACTGATTCGAATTTCGAATGGTCAGGGTCAGTCCCTAAGGACAACGCGGGAAAGTCACTTGGCAAAGCAGGAGGCGCGTTGAGCTTTACTGAACTGATGAGCGTAGCAAAGAAGCAGAAGGATATGCCGAAGAACTTGAAGAAGCCAAGCGAACCGGCAGCGGGAAACAAACACCCTGGGCAGGGCTCATCAAGCGCGGGCGTTGATAAAAAGCTGAAACAGGTGGCAAGGACTGAGGCGGGAAACGTGAAAGTCGAAAGAAGGAAAGCAAAGTTGGATCAACAAGCGGAAATCGAGTGTAAACGCAAAGTACGGAAGCCAAACCAAGGGAAGGTTTTCACACAGACTATCGATATTAAAAGTAATTACCCACAGTATATGGGGGCAATTAAGGGGGCAACTGGTAGCCAACCCCTGCGCAAAGGTCCTGCACAGTCTGGGAGGCCAGGTGTTGGAGATAAAAGGCGCAAAATATTGTCGATTGATGAAGAACTTGAAATTGAACGTCGTGAACTGGAGAGAAAACGCAATTTGTTGAGGAAAAAGATGCAGGGTGGTCTACCACAAAGTGATGATTATGATAATGACTATGATAATGATTACGATGATTATGATGATGACATGGATGATTTTATTGACGATGGAGAAGAAACGGCGGATTATTCCAAGCACATACGAAGTATTTTTGGCTACGATCGAAGAAGGTAAGCGAGAAATAAAATCATTCTGTTCCACATACTCTACTACAGACACTGTTGCAGCAAATAATGTATTTGTATGTACAAAGGGATGTATTTGCAACGCTCCTCCACCTTGGTGTCGTCCGGGAATGCCCGGTGAGGCTGCTCGATATTCGTCCACAGGGAACTGGTGGACAATAACAAAGAGAAGAAAGACGAACCTAAAAACCTGTGTACAAAAGCTACAGGCTTTGTTTTCACCTTTCAGAAAGTAGACGGATCGGTTTGTGCGTTTCGGAATTACACCAGTAAACATGATTTTTTAATTTTGCCCAATGATTTCGAACCTTGAGGAGTATTTTGGTATTCTATAGGCCCCTTCATTCTTAAAAAACTGGAAATTTGACAGTAGCAATATGCTTATCTTCATCATTATTTATTGATAGCTTGAAAATTATAAAAATAGTTGTCAATATTTTCCCACCGCCCTGCCTTGCTTGTTTGCTTGTGGCCGGTGCCCCATGATCTATTTGGCAACCAGACTTCTCTGTTTGCAATTACACACCAATCCAGTCAATAACTGTTTAAATGTTTCTTTTTGCTTTTAAGATATGCAGATGATGATGATGACCTACATGACATGGAATCTAATTATCGTCAAATTTCTGCTGAAGAGGCTCGAAGGTATAGCACGGTGCATATTACTCAATTTTCATCCGATATAACTTTTTCGCATGCCAAACTGGTTACAATTAAATATTTGCTTGGATCATGTTTAGATGACCATTGTGTGTTACACTATGTTTGCTAACATCTGGGACTTGCTAATGCATAATTTATGGTCATTTCCCCCCTGAAATGATTTAGAGCCATCAACTTCTTTGCAACTGCGTCATTTCCTTAATCTAAATCTATATCACCTTGTACGAATATTCGAGCTTGGAATCGTCCAATACTTGAGAATATTCTAAGAATTTTCCATCCTCAACTTGCCTGCTCTTGCTTTTTACGAGCTTTGTTAATCATACGTATTTAGAACTTTGGGTAGCATGCATATCTTTACCATGCTATAAGCTATTAAGTGTTTCTATACTTAGAAATGCAACAAATGCTCGGTAGAACATAGCCTGCTATGTCTTTTGTAAATAATAGTGAATAGTGACATGATTTGATGAAAAGTTACTTGCAGAAGTCCAATTGCAATTAACTCCATAGTCCTCAATGTTGATAAATTTGCGACCAATAAATCTTGTCAAGTTTGGCTCCTTAATCCCATTTGGCTCCTTAATCCCATTTCATTTGGTTAAATGTCACATGTCGCATCAGCTTTTTTCGACTTTTTCATAAAATCCATTGCTTCAGAATTCGTCTCACCCTTGTTTTTTCTTTGTTGCTTTAGCTCTCGAATCGGAAAGCTTGAAGATGAAATTGAAAAGCGAAAGCAAGTAATGGAAGAAACGGCTGGTAAAAGAAAACGACGTTAGGAGCAAGCTTTAAATGGCGCTAACAAGCGTTTAACGGCGTTAGCAGGCGATAACACGCATCAGTAAGCGATAGTTGCGATAAAAGTTGTAGACTGGGTTAGATGGTATGAGGAATTACCTAAAGGTGAGTCTACAGGACTCACCTTTTTGTTAGATTTCAGTAAATTTACCTATTTGCCAAGTCAATGAATATGGCTAAGCTGCTTATTTTTAAGGGAACTGTCGCAAGCGTTCCAACTGAAACTGCTAGCGCGGCCTAATCTGAATTTCGAACCTTTCCGAATAGTTCTCCTCTAAACCAAACCTAAATGCAAAGAATGTCTCCACGTGTCCCCAAAATTGGATACCTTTTACTAGAAATACTTTTAAGTCCTTAAAATGAGTTTCTAGAATTCTATTCAGCATTTTTTTCAATCGCCTTTTGACTTGATATCTCCCAGAACTTCCAATTTATAGATTTATTTAACAGATATTTATTCTAGATATGAATATATGCATACACAACATTACGAATCATATTGAGACAAATGTAGAAGATATTTAGAAAGCAGATAATGAATCAAATTTAGCAGTCGCCTCTAGATGTTTATAGTATATTTTTAAGTTCTTTAAGAATAAAAAGAGTTTCCAAGACTTTTCAGCACCCAATGATGTTGGTGTTATTTGATAACATGAATTTCACAATTTTGCATCTAATTAAGTTAGAAAGCAAAGAACTGTCCCACCAAGACTGCCTTCTTTTGGTGTTCCGTGCAAACGAGGACACGATCTGATGACTTCGATTGTCCTCCAACGTGCCCGTATGTTATCGCACATTTAATGATATTGCGATGGACATTGTAAGTGCTCCAACCTCTGTCATTGCTATACGCTGGCTATGCTGAGTGTTATTGCTTTCACTCTGAGCTGCAATTTTGACCGTAGCTACATGGCCCACGTGCTCCGCATTCGATATAACTATGCTTTGCTTTTTATTACGTTGACGTCATAAACTGTTATATTTTGAGAATGGATGCATTAGTAAGTGAATAAATCATGCTGTCTTTGTAAGTGATATAATTCTTTTGCAGTAATGGAAAATGGGTATTTTAAAAGCGGCTTTATGTTCCTGGGGAATTTAATAAGTGTTTTAATAAGTGATTGAGACCCTGTTTACACAAAACGGTATGGAATGACTCCGTTTTGGCCTTCCGTTTACACTGAACGTTTTCTAACTGGCATCAAATGTAAACGATTTTGAAAACGGGACAAATTAATGCCGGATTCGAATGGATGTCGATTCGTCTTCTTAAATTAGACAAATTTAATTGGCTTAATCGACTTCTCATATTCATTTGAAAACGGCAACGTGTAGATGGGGTCTTGGAGTATCTAAAATGCTGTTAAAGCTTGTAGTAGTAAAAACTTTCAGCTGCTGCTTTGCTCAAATGTTGAGTATAAAGATGGCAATGAAATGTTGAACAGAATCGTTCATGGTTGATGTTTGTCATTGCACAAATTGTGTTTTTCTTTAAGTAAATGTTCGTAAATATCCAACTAGAAAACCCATGTTAAAGTACTGTCCAGAAGAGGTATATGATTGCAATCAAAACATGTTGTAACAAAAAGAAGTTGCAATTTGCTTGTTGATTCCTCAAATCCAGATCTTGGACGGGCAAAAGCGAGGGGCAATGCACTCTTGCAAATAGCGTATTAGATTTCCTCGAAAAAATAGGAATTTAGGGAATAATTGATAAAACAATAGGATTTTTACAAAATGTGTACGATTTTTTTTGAGTGATTGGCAAAATAGCCAGCCCCCCCCCCTTCTGTCGGAAGCATCAGCCCCCTTGTCGGAACGTGCCTAGCGCAACCCTTGAGTAATTCGGGTGCAGAGGAGATGGTGAATTGTGTGTTATAGAAAATGTTTACGGGTGTTATAGAAATTGCTATCGTGCTTTGCACACTGACTTTTACTGAATTTTCAAATTCTAATCAAAATATGATCGTCGAAACATTTTGATAGATTTTTAGTAATTCAGTCAAAGCGTCTAACTAAAATGTAGGAAACACCCGTCTCAAGCTAAGTCTTTGTAAGCAAGAACGGGCTTTTGCAGCGCAAATGCAGGGTGTTCGCTAAAAATGGAAGAGAGTCAAAATAAAAAGCATAAGGTGGGTAAGATTGTGAGTTATATTTCTTGTTTTTGATTTAACAAGGAACTTTTTGCTATGAGTTAAAAAAATTCGTGTTTTCAGAATATTTTTATTTGCAGAACTCAAGTCACAGAGCTCTGAAGACTGCGTGCCCCAAACATTTTGAGTCGTCATTGTGCGCTTCGCTTCCATCTTTAGCATTAGGCCGTATCTTCCATCTGTAACAAGTAGGCCATATCTTTCCTTTTCATAAGTTTGGAGACTTTCTCCTTACCTTTCCACAGCATCTTGTTGTTTCGTAAAAGCTCAAGGCATTCAAATATTATTTAATATTAATATTAACCCTCATGCAGCAACCTCTGTACTTGGAACACCTTCAATACGGAGTATGACGTCATGTGGATGCACCTAGTTGCATAGAGATCGAATTCATACATCACGTGTCGAGTGTGAATCCAAACAGTCGGGCACTAACTAACCAATGAATTCCCTCGTTTCTGGCACATGGAGGGGCGCGTTTTGAAATTTGACTCTTGAAAATTGTTGGTGAAGACAATGTATCTGTTTTCGCAGTTACAGAAAACATTCCAAAAAGAAACGAATGAACCTGAAGCCATTGCCGAAGACAAGAAGAAATAATGGCAACTTCGGTTTATTTACATTTTCGTTTGGTTCTGCCACTGTTTTTCGCAATGGAGGTGAGAAAAGAATTCCACTCTGTTTTATTATTTGCTGAACTCTGTTTCCTTGGCTTCACGTCTATAGTTTTTCCTTGTGCCTTCGTTTACGATAAATGCAACGAATTTTGTCAGAGAGAAACACGTCGAAAAAAGACCTGCTTTCAACTCGAAGCATTATTTACATCCGTGGTCAAGCTTTGTCTTCAAGACCTGTCTAAAATCTCAAGGCGTCCATTCTTGATTCTTGCTTGCCCCTTTATAGGCCATCAAGTCTCCGTTAAAGTTAGACAAATGTTTACTGTATTGTATGAAGAAGTGTTACATTGAAGTTCTCTTTGTGAATGTTTTTATTTTGGAGCTTAACTTGAAATAACTTTGTTAACGATAGTTACTGTTGATAAAGGTTTGTAAAACTATCTAGGCTTTTGGGTAAGTTCTGAATAATTCGATGGAGACGAGAAGGATTTGTTAACAAGGAAAAAAGAAAGACACTTTCCTTCAAACAAAAAGAAAAGCCTTAAGTGCTTGCAAACCGACAGGGCCTGTCGCTTCAGGTTAAGCTATAAACATTTAGTTGACGGAATCAAAATGGCGGACAGATTGAGTTTCAGTTCCGTTTTACCTAGTTGAACGCTCATCTCATTTCATTTCGAGATTATACCCACTTGCAATTTAAAAGTTAAAGAATCCTCGTCAATGAAAACTTCATTTAAACTTCGGCGTAAAACAAAATAATGTCTTGTCTTTATCATGTTCGGACAGCCATTTCCTAACGGAAACGAAGCGTCGCAATTATTCACGAAAGGGCTCATGTTTCTCGGTAATACGAACAATCAGTTGAGGATCAGGAACGTTGCGAGTTGGACTTTGCAACTGAGAATTGCCGGGGGTTTTACAAGAAAGCGCTTTTTATCTCTCGAAAGTTTAATTATTGAATTTCCAGGGTCAGGCCCCTTATTTACATCTATAGTCATACTAGACTAGGCCTTTTCAGATTTGCTTTTAAAACGAGTTGTGTACCAGGAAGTTGTTACATCAGGGAAGGCATTTAATGCTAATAAAAACATATTTTAGATTCACAACATGTGCAAAAGACAAGGAGATATCTTACCAGGAAAGAACTTGTTTATTAAAAACTTTAGAAAGCTCTTATTACGGATTTGATGAACGACACTTTGGCGGGGAAAGGGGAATTGTGCCAGGCTTCATGTGCCAGATTCGGTGCACCTGTCATATCAGGCTTTTAGGCAAAAATGTGATAAGGCTGTTCATCTTTTTCTTCAAAGTAGGCAAAAATGGAATGTGCCAAAAGACGAGGTAACATCAGTACCGTAAATCCTCGAATTGGCCTCCCCCCCTCGAAAAAGCCCCCCCCCTCGAATAAGTCCCCACCCTAGAACTAAAAAATTTTCAATAAGCCCCCCTCAAATAAGCACCCCCTCGGTTTGTTTATTTTTGACTCCTGAGGTTGCCTTTGGCATTTTAGTGAATTAACACAAAAATTTATATTTTTGTTAATAATTTATGGCCCCTTTGGCAGTTTGTCGTTGTATTGTATTTGTCTCTAGACTTCCTGTGTTATTGCAATTGCACATTTTTTGTAGGCCGTTTCGCCGTACCAGGATTGGCTTACGAATGACCCCAAGTTCAATCTGCAGTTCCACCTGGTTCGTATTAATGGAGCTATCTATCATTGTACCCCTGTTGCGAGCAATGTTGCTGTGATTCTGTATACATGGAGCTATCTACAATCTCTGACAAATCTTGGAACACTTGCTCTAATTTAGGCATCACGCAAGTTGCCAAATCCCCTCCCTCCGCAAAAAATGTTGTGTAGCGCAAAAATTACCCGACAAACACAAGTGATGGATCCACATATAGCTTTGGCTTTCACCTAACGATCCAACATTGTTTAAGGGGACAAGGGGGTTGCAGCTACTACGGAGAGACGGAAATAGAACGGGGGTCGCAAAATCACAAAAATCTCACGGTGTTCCAGCTACTTTTGGCAGAGATTGTATCATTGTACCCCTGTTGCGAGCAATGTTGCTGTGATAGAAGTTTGGAAGATATGACTTTTATTGACAAAAATTCTCCCTTTGCAAGCGAAGCAGGAGCTCTCACAAATGCGTCTTTTTTATCAATTGATTTGTAGAGAGCTAAAGACGTAGTCCTTTTGAAGTACCGTTAAAAACTGAATTGTGATTCCATTATAACTTTTAATCCTTTGCTATTGAACATTATCTCTAATTCATACAACACAGCGCGGATTTACACTCTTACAAGTATCGCACATCGACAGTTAGTTATCGGTAGATTAATGTCTAAATTTATTAATATCAATAATCACTGGCCGACTGTCCAAAGGCAATAACTCCATTCAATCCCATAGCTTATGCGCCTTCACAGCCTCGAAAACATGCTCGCTTGCTCAATAAGCTCATTGCAATCTCTTAGCATAAGAAATACAAAAGACATGAAGATATTAATGACAGATTATTCTGCGATGGCCAAAATACATTACGAAGATGCGCGGACAAGATGCTCTATAAAGATGCTTTAGTATTAAATCCGCTTGTTCGCTAGTGTACTTCTTCTTCTCCGTATTTTTCATGGCACAATTTGCTTTTAGAGAACCCGAATGAATATCATAGAAGCTTGGCGAAACGGATACACTGGCAGAAATATTACAATCTGCATCCATGAAGCAACAGGAATTGATTTCGAAAATCCTGATTTATCCTCAAAATTTGTAATCTTCCTGTTTATTCTTTCAGTTTATGCTAGAATGTTTATGCTAATATTTCAGTTCAAGCTTTGACCACATATGTTTATTTTATGTCGGGTTTTATAGACGTTTGTATTAATGTTATATAGAATGGTCTTCTAAACCCTAATTTGAATGCTACGTTGGAGATTACAAAGTTTTCCTGCTGAAAGTTTTTCATTTACATTTAATCATTCATTATTAACAGCTTGTGCCTAAGGTTTTTAAAAGATATTTAGAGAATAAAATTTGTTTGACACTGTTGAGAGGAAATTTGCCTGTCATTACTTGATACTACTGACACCAGCTGAGATTTTTTAGACTCCATGGAAAGATTAAGAAAAGGCTTATAAGTCATTGGATGACATTAGCTTTTACCTGCGTAAAGTGCTCACCTTCTTATGTATCCTTCGTGTTTTTAGCGTTCATTTGACTGAACTTAAAAATTGATTCTGTAGGTCAGAGAGGCAAGCTACAATTTTCAGGTCAACAATACCTTGCCCTTCCCAAGTGAAAACATCAATAAAAAGTACGTAAAAATGTCCAGTTCTGTTTTATCTCCAAGGGTTTCTCTATTACTGATTACATATAATTTTTATTAATTAATAACAAAATCGGACTTGTTGTATTTACATCTGCTCCAATTACTTGTTGGTCCCTGCCCGGAATCTACAATTCTGGGTCTGAAATTCCTGACTTCTCAGAGGCCTTATGATCCGGCCCTTTTGTCGCGTGTTGCAGTTTCACTCTAATGCACTTTTGAATGCTTCTCTCCAGGCACATAAACGGGCATGGAACTTGGATGGCGGGCATTGCAAACAACGGATTTTGTGGTGTTGGAGTGGCATTTGACGCAAAATTGTCAGGTACTGCTACGTCATTTTCTTGTCAAACCTCGTTTTAGCTTCATCCCCGGGTCGGCTAAAGACTACCTATAAAAGGCACACATTTCCCCCCCAAACAGTGAGATCTTGTCCAAACCACTTATTGGGGCAGCCGCATAATCACGAAAGAAGTCGTTTTATAGCACTGTCTGAAATATTTGCCTTAAAATGGGAATAGACCTCATTATATCGAACGTATGAACGAAGAAATAGAACCTAGTAGGATGCCTCTACACATTGCTGGTGAATTCATTAGTAAGTGGGAACTCTGACGTAAATATACACACCGATTATTTAAGTAATTGCCATTTCGTGTTAAACACGCCAGAAGTACATCCAAATTCAAACCGAAACTTTTGTTTTTCCTTAGCACTAAAACTACTTCAGTATGACCCCAGATGGTCGAGAGAGTTACTCATTACAACAATGGGTCGTTCACTGCGCTACAAATACCAACTAAACGACATATATTCTTGCTCCTGGGGCATCAACAATGAATTTGGAACAAATATTGGGTATGCAAACCCGATTGCAAAACAGGCTATGACTGAATCAGTTGAGAAGGTAGGACTACATTCGTTTCCTAACTAGACACCGTTTCTTGTCAGTCAATTACACAGGTCGTTTCCTAACCAGACACCAATTCTGGTCAGTCAATTACACAGGTCGTTTCCTAGCCAGACACCAATTCTGGTCAGTCAATTACACAGGTCGTTTCCTAACCAGACACCAATTCTGGTCAGTCAATTATACAGGTCGTTTCCTAGCCAGACACCAATTCTGGTCAGTCAATTACACAGGTCGTTTCCTAGCCAGACACCAATTCTGGTCAGTCAATTACACAGGTCGTTTCCTAACCAGACACCAATTCTGGTCAGTCAATTACACAGGTCGTTTCCTAACCAGACACCAATTCTGGTCAGTCAATTACACAGGTCGTTTCCTAACCAGACACCAATTCTGGTCAGTCAATATCACAAGCTAGAGAAATAGCCATTTTCACGCTTGGTCTGATTTCTTGGGAATTCAACTGCAGAAAAGTCGATTGCATTTCGATGGAAATTCACTTGCATTTTAAAAGTCCATTTCTGAAGGTAACACAACTAGCTTCCAATTTCCCTGTTGCCAAGCAAAACCTCGACACTAGTTGTTATCAATTTAACTTTTATTCCAGTTAAATTTAGGCGAAGAAATGAATTCCTGGTATTTGCCTCTTTACATGTTGCTTCGATGATGCAATACTTCCACGGACATAAACTCTTTAGCCCTTCCGTCTCGAATGAATTTGGGAAATCTAGGTATAAATTTGGATATTTTTCAGACACCCTAAAATTTGCCATTTTACGAGTGACTGTATGGTACACCAGTCTTTGGTAATTGTCCCTGTCTCCTGTCACTTGTTGATGTCACTTGTGTCACTTGTTGATGTCACTTGTTGATGTCACTTGGGTCGCTTGTTGATGTTACTCGTGTCACTTGTTGATGTCACTTGTGTCACTTGTTGATGTCACTCGTTTCACTTGTTGATGTCACTTGTGTCGCTTGTTGATTTCACTCTTGTCACTTGTTTTTGTCACTCGTGTCACTTGTTGATTTCACTCTTGTCACTTGTTGATGTCACTCATGTCACTTGTTGATTTCACTCTTGTCACTTATTGATGTCACTCGTTTCACTTGTTGATGTAACTTGTGTCGCTTGTTGATTTCACTCGTGTCACTTGTTGATGTCACCTATGTCACTTGTTGATGTCACTTGTGTCACTTGTTGATGTCACTTGTGTCACTTGTTGATGTCACTCGTTTCTCTTGTTGATGTCACTTGTGTCGCTTGTTGATTTCACTCTTGTCACTTGTTTATGTCACTCGTGTCACTTGTTGATTTCACTCTTGTCACTTGTTGATGTCACTCGTTTCACTTGTTGATGTCACTCATGTCACTTGTTGATGTCACCTATGTCACTTGTTGATGTCACTTGTGTCACTTGTTGATGACACTCGTGTCACTTGTTGATGTCACTTGTGTCGCTTGTTGATGTCACTCGTGTCATTTGTTGGTGTCACTTGTTGATGTCACTCGTGTCATTTCTTGCTGTCACTAGTTGATGTCACTTGTTTTTCAGGGTAGAGGCGGCAGAGGGAGCATATTCGTAAAAGCAGCTGGAAATGGCGGTATGCACAATGGGTCGTGCTGCTATGATGAGTTTTCGTCATCAATTCAAATGATAACAATTAGCCTTGTCACAGCTAGAGACACCTGCTCCATCTTGAATGAAGCATGCGCAGGAATCTCGGCTGTCACATATGCTTCCGAGGGCTTTCGGTATGTTGGAATGACCGGAGATCTCATGGTAAGAATGGCCTCGCGGGTTTTAGTGTTTTGTTGCCTCGTTGTGTGCTAAGACGGTTTCGCCCGAGATCTGTCAAATCAAAGTAACCAGCTTCCGTCGTGTTCAGTCAGTACTCTAAATGCTAGAATATATTATCTTGGCTACGTAGCATAAATTAACCTGTAATTTTGTATTATATACAGACATTTCGTAATAAAGATTCCGGTCGAAATATTTAACAGCTAGTGTTTTCTCCATTTGAAGGTCTATTTTATTTTTACTAAACTCGGTTCATAAGCTTATGAAAGTATTTATATATAGCTGGAGTTTGATTCTGACCAAGAGTGGCTCGATATAATTGGGTAGCATGGAAGAAATTTTTCCCATGTAAGCTATGATAGACGCGCAATAATCCGGTATCTTCTCAGCTTCTTGGGCCCTAGTCTTAAGCAGAAGCCCATGAACAAAGCATTATACTATTAGTAACAAACCGAGACAGCCGCCATTTAGTGCATTGTCGCACCAAAGGGTGGGAGATATCAGAAACACCATTAGCATGAACCACCAATGCACGCCCAAATACAACAACTGCAACAACATTTTCCAAACACTATTGGTTTCTTCCACTAGCCAACTGCTGGTCTTGGTAAAACATGCACGAACGACGCGGTAGCAACCTCCGCAGCAACCGCAGTGGCCTCTGGCATCTTTGCATTGTTGTTGGAAGCCAAGTAAGATCTTAATTGCTATTTTCCCTGTGCCTTTGCTAGAAAGCAGCCAAGTTGCATAGAGAAGTCAGAGGCTCTGTCATACGCAGAACCTTGTAGATGCTTTTTGTTTTCTTACAGCCCCAACCTCGGCTGGAGAGATGTGCAACATCTTATCGCGCACACATCAAATCGAAACATAACAAACTACTCTAGTATCACAAAACTCAAATGGAAGAAAAACAAAGCCGGCTTTGATTGTGAGTTACTGTCTTTATGATTGGCTAGATTTAATTGTAGATACTCTTTTAAAAATATCCAATAAGAAAGTTAGGCTTGATGTGCTTTGATGACCTTCTGAAAATTGCTCTGTTGAACTTCTTTTTAAATTCGTCTCACCCCAATAAATATGGAAAGCTGATTTCCCAAATCCAAGCCATGGGGTCAAATATTCTAGCTTCGAATAGAAAATGCCAAAAAGGTGATCTATGTTTGCTCCTTAGTTTCAAGAAGGTCAGAACAAACTCTCACTAGAAAAACTGGAAAATTAACACTATTGCAAGTACATTGAAATACAACCCCCTGAAAAACAAGCCTTTTGTCGTAGGCTGTTTAAAAAAGTTACTTATGTATGTCGCTCAAAATCCTTGCCAGCTTGTATGTCCCTCCTAATTGGATTCCAATCCCGCTGTGGCATCTGTGAGTCAAAACTATTCTATGAACTTTCCAAACAGTCCATGTTTTAGTTCGTTTTTTATGTAAGCATGATGCACTCTGATCATTAACACTGTGCTTTCAGTCACTGATTGGACTGGCTTTGGCATTCTTGATGCAGATGCCTTAACTAGAAACGGGAAAAACTGGACCAACGTGGGACCTCAAATACAATGCACCTTGGATTTTGCTCCAATGGACAGGTAGGTTCCTCTTTTGGGTAAACCCAATCCTCTGTGTTCAATTGTAACAGATATTCAGGATAAAGTTGTCAAACATTCCTTTCCGTTAGAGGTATGTAGGCGAGTAAATGTTTTATGGCACAAAACTTTACAATCACATTGGAAACATCATTTTAGCATCTTGGGGACTTTTATAGTGGAAGTTTTTTTTCGTGTGACACTTCTTAGAGTACGTAAACGTTGGAGTCAGTTGCGGATCGAGAAACACTAGAGGATTGTGAGAAAAACGCATGATTGGCTGTCTAATGACCAATCAGTGTCCATCTTCTTCATATCTTCTTTTAGAAAAGTCCGAGAGAAAAAATGAACTCTTTCTGTCTACAAACAATGGGATTTTGAATAGAAATGAAGGCAGGCTCTAAAACTCCTAGATGAAAAACGACCCAGCTTGCCCAATTATACGAAATTGTCGTTAGTGTAGGTTTTAATGACCTTATTGACATCTGGATCTTGTTTGTGTCAACATAAACATCCCTCTTTATCCTTTTTTGTAATTCTTTTATCCATAACCCTCGTTTTTGTTAATCTTTACCCTTAAATCTTTTCATTAGTCTAAACTCATTTTCTAGGAATTATAATTCATCGCTTTGAGTAAATAGTTGTTTATCGCTTATAGTATCACATTGGTGTAATGTAGCAAATTGTGCCAACCTTGGTATGCTTCTCCCCCTGTCGCCTAGAATCGATGGTGTTCACACTACGGAAAAGCTCATCGACATGAGAAGGTGGCCTGCTCATTGCCCTGGCAACAAGAGAATCAACTATCTAGAACATGTTGTTGTTGCTGTCAATCTAAATTTCACCTACCGCCAGAATCTTGAACTGTCCATGGAAAGCCCCGGTCCTAATGGGACACAATCAGTCTTTCTACGATCAGGTAGACCTGTTTACGAAGTTAGTGATTTTGAATTTAACCAGCAAAACTGCACAGTAAATGACATCGGCACAAACCATACACATAGCAACATATTCTATGGAAGAAAGCCATTTCTTAGGCCTGTTTTCACTAGACTGGCTTCTTGACTCCAAGGATTCTTCAGAGAGCAGAGAAGAGTAAAGGTTTATCAAACACAGTTAGGCAGTAGGGATAGGGATAGTTTTAATTTATGCAGTTGGTTTCTCCTAAGATGACCCATGAAATGATATTGTCAAAACTAAAGCTATTTTTCGATGGTCGATTTGGTTCATTGAAAGCCACATGAAAATGGGAGGGGCTAAAAAGAAGGAGGCTAATGAGAAGGGGGCTAATGAGAGGGGGGCTAACAAGAAAGAGGATAAAAGGAGGGGCTAAAGAGGAAAGGGCAAATAAAGAATTGTAAACAGGGGGATAAAAGGTGGGGCTAGCAGGAAGTGGACTGACAAGGAGGGAGGCTAGACGAGGCTTTGACTCCCATATACGTTAATTTGGGGTTCATTTTGCAGGATATCATTTTACTGATTCAATGACATATTTCTAATCAAAGGGCGATTCCGGGATCGGAACAGAGAAATAAGGAATCTGTCTATTAAATCCCTTCACTTTTGGGGAGAACCAGTTGTGGGAGTATGGAGAATGCGCCTACGAAATGTGCAGCCGAATTCCAGTCGATCGGGTAAGTCAGAAGTCTCATCAGATTGATTCAATGGAATCAATAGTTATTATCATCATAGTTCGAATTTATAGAATGATGCCATATTATCTGGAAACGCTGTGATTGTTAAGAATTGGGCCCTTGAGTAAATCAGGATTTGCTTCTTGGTATGCTTCAGTCATGGCTGGATATTTTTATGGGCAATCGCAACATGCCTGTTTTCCTATAGAATTATGCCTAAAAACCAGAGTACGTGAATCAACGTCGGAGCCCGCTGAAATTGATATGTTCACCGCACTCAGAAGAACCTCCTCAAACGTCAAATGGTAAACATGAAACCTTCTTCACAGATGCTGGAAAATGTTCACTGTAGTCCTATTTTATTACGTATTATTTTTGTTTATTCTTAGGGCATCTACGGAAGTTCAGCGTTACTTTTTATGGAACACATGAGAATCCGATGCGGTACAATCACATCGATGAAAACCACACGGATGTGAAGAGTGGTCCTACCAATGGTAAGCGATTAATTTCTTTTTTTTCCAGGCATTGACTCTTGTCTCTGGCAAAAAACAAAGTAGTTTGCATAATGATCCAGTAAGTAACACGAAAGATATGCTTAATGTGAAAAGTCAACCTCTCCCCCTTTTCATCAGCTGAATTGAGGAAGTTCTTGTCTCTAATCTTTTTTGGATCGCTTCCTTGCGAGTTATGTCTAAATACTGTTCAGTGCTGCTTTCTAATTTGAACAGTGGTACTGTGGTAGATTGGCTAATGGTCGGTGGGCCGCTAATTAATCACGCTTAACGGGCCTTTTCTGCGGAAAAGAGCCCCTTTTTGTTCAAAAGAGGACCCTCTTGCAAGCTATAAGGGTTTTCTTTCGATGGTTCATCTTCATCGATCGGCGATAAAAAAATGTTCAGGTGGCCAATTACCCTACCACTACTCCCCCTCAAGGGCCCTTCAAGTTTGTCATAACCGGTTGAAAGTTTTATGGTACGTTCTGCTCCATTCATATTGCCCAGTGTGCTATTCATTAGAACGACCTTTCGTTAATCTTCACCCACAAGTCTTTCACACAAGTAATTTTCGTGATTGCCAAAACACTCTTCGGCGATAAATGCTATGAACCGTGGTGAACCTTGGTGGGGAGGCGTTTAGGTTGGCACTAATTGCCACTCTGTCCCCGCAGGAACGCAGAACAAAAGCCATACTGGCACTGTGACACAGATCCCAAGTACGACCAAAATCTCACCGAAACCTAAACAGTCCACAAAAACGAGTGATCTTGTAGGTAAAAGACAGACTGTGTTGGTAAAGCAGCCGATAACGAAAAGTAAGTTTACCTTATGCAGGTTGATTGAGTGTATTTAGCTGCAAGAACTGTGGCCAAGAAGGAAGGAAAGGTTGATGAAAAGGGGGAATTACTTAGCACGCATCAATTTTTATATATACTTATAAGGTTGCGAGCACTGCTCTAGAAATAACTTTATCTAACTGCAATTGAGTTAAGAAAACTATCAAAACTTTCTGGGACCTCAAATTTTGATATGAAGAATCGGGTCGCATGGTTTTCTGGACACTTTATATGGACACTGACGTCTCCCTGAGTTTCTACGTAACACTGCAATTAGAAAGACCCTTTAAAATCACCCTTTAAAGCTCTTTGAAGACTCTTTAAAAACGCTTTTCCTTGCTCTGTTGTATTTTGATGAAATTATTTTTCCGCAGACGGTGGAGGAAAATCCCAATCAAAAATTATCGTCGTGACCATTTGTTCAGTTGCTGTCCTAGTTACTGTCGTCGTGGCATTGTTTATAATGAAAAGAATAGTTTCATGCTACAAGACATCAGCAAGACCGCTGCGAAGCCGAACCATTGACCCGTCGATCATCAAAATTTAGAATTCCTAGCTATCACGACCAAATGTCAACAGGGATACGAGGATGAAATACGCTTTGGTGTGCTCTCCTGGCTGAAGGACCCGCCTTTTTAATAGAATGAATAGGTTTAGGCTTTTTCTCCCATCTTTTCAACAATGGGGGAAACCACAATGATACCATTGCCGCGCCCACCATCACTACCCCAATACCCTTTTAAGCGCAAACTTCAAAAGCGGGGCTCTATCTTGACAGTAAGGGGGATGGATTGGGGACCTGGTAGAATAGATTTTACTGTTTTCTTTGACACAATCGTGTAAATTTGAAACCTGATTTTGAGCAATGATCTCAGCTTGGACCAAAATCATGTCGCTTAAACTATACAGTACGGCCTTGTAATATACTAAAATATGACCTTGTTAATGTATGGATTGTACATAAAGAAATAGATGACATTTTTAGAGACTATTGTAAAATATTGCACTGGAATTCTCTTCTTTCTATGCCACCGTTTTCAGCAAGTTCACTTTCTTTGCATTGAGAGTGCAATTGCAAGTTTTCGTAGTGCAGTGAAGTATGGCAGAAAATATACTGATTATTGGTGTTATTCTTCGTCTTTTTAATCGAGTGTTTAACATTCGTCTTATGCCTAACAACACTTTCTGCCCAATATGGCCTATTGACCCCCAGAACACTTAGAACTAAGAACTTATCAAATCGTATATAGATACTATCAAAACATAGAATTCTGAAGCAACTCTTCAAGACAGTTCTAAAGCAAAAAGTTCAAGCAAATAATTTCTTGACGAAAATGTAAGGCCGTAATCGAAACAGAATGCGCAGGTATTTTAGGAAAGCAATTCTGCAAATCTTTCGAAACGAGGAATTTGAAGCACCAGTACTACCATCGTTTGAATGAAGCAAATTCGAGAACAGATACTGTACTTGGTGTAGTTGGAAATGTTTGGACAACGTTAAGCTGTGTTTATTGAGAAGGAAGTAATAATTTCAGAACTCATTATAACTTACTTGAATTAAACATAATTAAAAAGCCTTGAAATTAATAATATAGTTTGTCACTATTCTAAACTTTTCCTCAAATATTTAATAAGCTGAGTACGTTGGTCTGGACCAACGACTTATATAAAAGAGCAGCCGCAAATAGGGAAAACGAATACAAATGAACAAGAGCACCTTGTCAAACTCGGAAAGACACTACTGAGGTTAGTAGCAAACTTCCAGTACACATTTCAAACTATGTTCAGTATGCTTTTATCTTTCAGCTGCTGCAAAATTATTGTAACGCTTCTATCTCTGTTAGTATCAAACGCTTGTATCAGAGCATCGGCTTGAAAGCTTTTACTACATTTCCTTTCCTTACAGAGCATGAAGACGCTGTTGATTCTATGTGCTGTTGCTTTGATAGTGGTAAGAACTTGCATACAGGATTCTGTAACCTTCATAAGCTAAGGCTGGTGACAGTAAAAGCTCTCAGGCCTAGAAATGTCTTAAAATCCATGCAAAAGTTATTCGCTGTGCAGACTAGAATAATGTCACGCTTCTTTTAGGATCTCCTGTTAAACATCCAACTGTTACCACTTGAAACGTTATCGGAAAGAAAAACATCTTCAACTCACGGAAATCAAACCTACAATAAAGTATACAATTTTAAGCTTCTTTGAAGCTAAATGTCCCCTAGAATTTCAAAAGATGTTCTCTATTTACCTGGAAAGCATTCTCTTTCAGACAAATGGATATGAACTGAAATTCGACGAAGGTGGACATGATTATAAGGAAGACATCCAAATCGAGGTTCAGGAAAATGTTGAGAAATTTGATGTTCCTGCCCATAATGGCCTAAATGCATCGGCATTGCTGAATGACTTTAACATCGTAAGTTCAAACTGTCTTATCTCCTCGCTTATCCACAAGGTAAACAGATGTGCAGAAAATCAGATTTAAGTTGAAACTTTACAACAACTGTAATTTCAAAACAAACAGTATATTTAGTAAGCCAAAGACAAGAAAATTTTGGTAAGCGATTGTGATTGTGGTCTTAATTCCTAACCTTCGACCATTTCAATAAATTCTTATCTGCTGCTTGATTATCACTTGAGATAATTTTCATTTTTCAGGGTTACTCTGCCACAAAAATTTATGCCGAGAAGATATGCTACGTTTCAAGCATTAACAGGGAAGTATACAAACCTCCCGCAATGATGGAATTGAGCTTGCAAAAGGCTAGTATGATCTACAAGCTTAATTTGACGTTTTCGCTGTTATGACTTACTGATGTTTTCCACGTGAAAGAGTTGCGAGCTAGTTCTAGTTATGATTTAATTCTAACCAAAATGAGTCGTGTATGTTTTTCGCGAGTTTCTAGAAGACCGCGTAACACAATGTAGCACGCCTTTTTCAAGTTTTAGGATTAGAAGTCCTCCCCCGTCCATATACGTTAAGTAAGCTTGATCTAATATTTTCTCTCGTTTATTAATTACCCAGCATCGCATTCTTCGCGCTCTGTCAATAAAATATACCAACTGAGTGCTTGGGATTGTGCCTTTACTTGTGTAGCCATATACATACAATTGTTATTCAGCAGGCTGGCAACATTTACTAAAGTTGTGACCGCAACCAAGTAATCAAGTAATCATATGATCATAACCATGTAATCAAATAATCATTTGATCATAATGAGGAAAGCATAGCTTTATCATATGGAAGATAATTTGTCGAAGAATCAAATTTTTATCCTAGCATCTCGTAGTGATGTGACCGAAAGCAGAATAATGACTCCAAGCAACTTTTTCCTTACCAAGACGTTCTCTTGTTTTTTCAATCAAAATTGACATTGCATTTCAAAGTCAACCTTACGACTTATTTTACTCAATTATCTAAGAAAATTTGCTCGGAAAGCATTTGCCCCTGAATAATGCCCAAAGACATTCATTTGCGATTTGACTGCCTTTTTATATTTAGGCTGGAGGAAGATTTCCGGACTCAACCTATGAAGTGAAGAGGTATGTTATGGTCCCCATAAGGGAACTGAAAGCGACGGAAGTTGGAGAGAAGATTACTGCATTTTGCAACGGCTTCAAGATGGTCCTCACAGAAAATGTGGCCAAAAGTGACTTGGAAACTGTAATGAGGTCGAAGGCTACAGGTATTTATAACATTTATGGTTTCATAATGTAGAGAAAATTAGAAAGAGGGATAGAAGTAGGAAGAAAAGAGGAAGTGGAAGGAACAGAGAGAGAAACAAAAAAGGCATGAAGGAGGAAAAGAAAGAGGGAAGATAGAGAAGGAAAAATAAAGTCGAGGGGCAATATGTAGTGATGAGCAAAATGCGGAATACTCTGCTCGGAATCCTGAAATTTTCATGGATTTTGCAAATTTTCTGATAAAATCTAAATGATTCTCCACTCTCAAAACCAAGGTATGTCATCTGGAGGCCGAAAAAGGCAGTATATTACCCAAAGGTCCATTGAGGAAAAGCATGCTTGTCCTGACAGTTGGAGGAAATCGATAGCAAATATTCGACTTTGCATAAATGAGATTTATCCAAGATGCATAGTGCGGAGGAGCAATTGCAATCGAGTTGTAAACTGCTACTTGAAGCCAAACAAACTTTACTGGGAATGCAGAGGAACTCATATATTGGGTGATGTCATTGTTTGCTGTGATTACCTCTGCCCATAAGAAGCATAAGAAAGTCATACATAAAAGCTTGTATTAAGTCATATATTAATACAGCGTATTCAAATAGAAGAAAATTAGATATCCATTTCTTAATGGTAATAAGGTAGTAATGAAATGATTATGATGTGATTCTTGACTTTAAATCATGTTTTCTCCATGCTACAGTTTAAAGAAGGAAGCTGGGGAGACACTGCCTGTCCTGCACTAATACAAAATAAAAAGCTACTCAATTACAAACTGTTGAAAAAACCCCAACAAAAAGCAAATATAGAATGTTACTAGTATATTGCTGATGATATTAATATTAATATTGATATTAATTCAGCGATAATATTGGTGAGCACAATAAACAACTCGCCTTGATCTTAATGAATTTTAATCGCTGACTTTATGTAGTTCGTTGCATTCGTTGAATTTTGCAAACTTTTCTAGCGATTGATCGATTTAGCCCCAATAACCCGGAACTTTAATTGACCCACGTTTGGAAAATTAGAATATTCGGTGTAAATTGTGTTGCATTCGAATATAACGTAATTAAACTAAAACAAACATATGTTATCATACGGGAGTATCCCGATATTCTCCAAAAATAAGTAAATGTATGAATACGGATATTTCCAGCTAAGAGATCGCCAACTGAATAAATGCTAGATTGCAATGGTGACAATTAATCCCTCCCAAAGTAAAAAAAGGCAGAAAAAATTCCCATCAGATTTCATCATTTTCGTAAGGCTATAGCCTTGGTTTTTGCGTCAAATCCGAAAACCCGTATTTCGTCTGAAACTCAAAAAAAAGACTTTTCCAATCAAACCAAACTGCTTGGTAGATTGCTATGGTCGTAATTGGTCCCCTCAAGGTGAAAAAATACAGAAAAAATTCCCATCAGATTTCATCATTTTTTCCAGGCATTGACTCTTGTCTCTGGCAAAAAACAAAGTAGTTTGCATAATGATCCAGTAAGTAACACGAAAGATATGCTTAATGTGAAAAGTCAACCTCTCCCCCTTTTCATCAGCTGAATTGAGGAAGTTCTTGTCTCTAATCTTTTTTGGATCGCTTCCTTGCGAGTTATGTCTAAATACTGTTCAGTGCTGCTTTCTAATTTGAACAGTGGTACTGTGGTAGATTGGCTAATGGTCGGTGGGCCGCTAATTAATCACGCTTAACGGGCCTTTTCTGCGGAAAAGAGCCCCTTTTTGTTCAAAAGAGGACCCTCTTGCAAGCTATAAGGGTTTTCTTTCGATGGTTCATCTTCATCGATCGGCGATAAAAAAATGTTCAGGTGGCCAATTACCCTACCACTACTCCCCCTCAAGGGCCCTTCAAGTTTGTCATAACCGGTTGAAAGTTTTATGGTACGTTCTGGTCCATTCATATTGCCCAGTGTGCTATTCATTAGAACGACCTTTCGTTAATCTTCACCCACAAGTCTTTCACACAAGTAATTTTCGTGATTGCCAAAACACTCTTCGGCGATAAATGCTATGAACCGTGGTGAACCTTGGTGGGGAGGCGTTTAGGTTGGCACTAATTGCCACTCTGTCCCCGCAGGAACGCAGAACAAAAGCCATACTGGCACTGTGACACAGATCCCAAGTACGACCAAAATCTCACCGAAACCTAAACAGTCCACAAAAACGAGTGATCTTGTAGGTAAAAGACAGACTGTGTTGGTAAAGCAGCCGATAACGAAAAGTAAGTTTACCTTATGCAGGTTGATTGAGTGTATTTAGCTGCAAGAACTGTGGCCAAGAAGGAAGGAAAGGTTGATGAAAAGGGGGAATTACTTAGCACGCATCAATTTTTATATATACTTATAAGGTTGCGAGCACTGCTCTAGATATAACTTTATCTAACTGCACTAACTGAGTTAAGAAAACTATCAAAACTTTCTGGGACCTCAAATTTTGATATGAAGAATCGGGTCGCATGGTTTTCTGGACACTTTATATGGACACTGACGTCTCCCTGAGTTTCTACGTAACACTGCAATTAGAAAGACCCTTTAAAATCACCCTTTAAAGCTCTTTGAAGACTCTTTGAAAACGCTTTTCCTTGCTCTGTTGTATTTTGATGAAATTATTTTTCCGCAGACGGTGGAGGAAAATCCCAATCAAAAATTATCGTCGTGACCATTTGTTCAGTTGCTGTCCTAGTTACTGTCATCGTGGCATTGTTTATAATGAAAAGAATAGTTTCATGCTACAAGACATCAGCAAGACCGCTGCGAAGCCGAACCATTGACCCGTCGATCATCAAAATTTAGAATTCCTAGCTATCACGACCAAATGTCAACAGGGATACGAGGATGAAATACGCTTTGGTGTGCTCTCCTGGCTGAAGGACCCGCCTTTTTAATAGAATGAATAGGTTTAGGCTTTTTCTCCCATCTTTTCAACAATGGGGAAAACCACAATGATACCATTGCCGCGCCCACCATCACTACCCCAATACCCTTTTAAGCGCAAACTTCAAAAGCGGGGCTCTATCTTGACAGTAAGGGGGATGGATTGGGGACCTGGTAGAATAGGATTTTACTGTTTTCTTTGACACAATCGTGTAAATTTGAAACCTGATTTTGAGCTAATGATCTCAGCTTGGATCAAAATCATGTCGCTTAAACTATACAGTACGGCCTTGTAATATACTAAAATATGACCTTGTTAATGTATGGATTGTACATAAAGAAATAGATGACATTTTTAGAGACTATTGTAAAATATTGCACTGGAATTCTCTTCTTTCTATGCCACCGTTTTCAGCAAGTTCACTTTCTTTGCATTGAGAGTGCAATTGCAAGTTTTCGTAGTGCAGTGAAGTATGGCAGAAAATATACTGATTATTGGTGTTATTCTTCGTCTTTTTAATCGAGTGTTTAACATTCGTCTTATGCCTAACAACACTTTCTGCCCAATATGGCCTATTGACCCCCAGAACACTTAGAACTAAGAACTTATCAAATCGTATATAGATACTATCAAAACATAGAATTTCTGAAGCAACTCTTCAAGACAGTTCTAAAGCAAAAAGTTCAAGCAAATAATTTCTTGACGAAAATGTAAGGCCGTAATCGAAACAGAATGCGTAGGTATTTTAGGAAAGCAATTCTGCAAATCTTTCGAAACGAGGAATTTGAAGCACCAGTACTACCATCGTTTGAATGAAGCAAATTCGAGAACAGATACTGTACTTGGTGTAGTTGGAAATGTTTGGACAACGTTAAGCTGTGTTTATTGAGAAGGAAGTAATAATTTCAGAACTCATTATAACTTACTTGAAAGTAAACATAATTAAAAAGCCTTGAAATTAATAATATAGTTTGTCACTATTCTAAACTTTTCCTCAAATATTTAATAAGCTGAGTACGTTGGTCTGGACCAACGACTTATATAAAAGAGCAGCCGCAAATAGGGAAAACGAATACAAATGAACAAGAGCACCTTGTCAAACTCGGAAAGACACTACTGAGGTTAGTAGCAAACTTCCAGTACACATTTCAAACTATGTTCAGTATGCTTTTATCTTTCAGCTGCTGCAAAATTATTGTAACGCTTCTATCTCTGTTAGTATCAAACGCTTGTATCAGAGCATCGGCTTGAAAGCTTTTACTACATTTCCTTTCCTTACAGAGCATGAAGACGCTGTTGATTCTATGTGCTGTTGCTTTGATAGTGGTAAGAACTTGCATACAGGATTCTGTAACCTTCATAAGCTAAGGCTGGTGACAGTAAAAGCTCTCAGGCCTAGAAATGTCTTAAAATCCATGCAAAAGTTATTCGCTGTGCAGACTAGAATAATGTCACGCTTCTTTTAGGATCTCCTGTTAAACATCCAACTGTTACCACTTGAAACGTTATCGGAAAGAAAAACATCTTCAACTCACGGAAATCAAACCTACAATAAAGTATAGAATTTTAAGCTTCTTTGAAGCTAAATGTCCCCTAGAATTTCAAAAGATGTTCTCTATTTACCTGGAAAGCATTCTCTTTCAGACAAATGGATATGAACTGAAATTCGACGAAGGTGGACATGATTATAAGGAAGACATCCAAATCGAGGTTCAGGAAAATGTTGAGAAATTTGATGTTCCTGCCCATAATGGCCTAAATGCATCGGCATTGCTGAATGACTTTAACATCGTAAGTTCAAACTGTCTTATCTCCTCGCTTATCCACAAGGTAAACAGATGTGCAGAAAATCAGATTTAAGTTGAAACTTTACAACAACTGTAATTTCAAAACAGAGCCCATGTGGTGCAGGTATTATTTAGTAAGCCAAAGACAAGAAAATTTTGGTAAGCGATTGTGATTGTGGTCTTAATTCCTAACCTTCGACCATTTCAATAAATTCTTATCTGCTGCTTGATTATCACTTGAGATAATTTTCATTTTTCAGGGTTACTCTGCCACAAAAATTTATGCCGAGAAGATATGCTACGTTTCAAGCATTAACAGGGAAGTATACAAACCTCCCGCAATGATGGAATTGAGCTTGCAAAAGGCTAGTATGATCTACAAGCTTAATTTGACGTTTTCGCTGTTATGACTTACTGATGTTTTCCACGTGAAAGAGTTGCGAGCTAGTTCTAGTTATGATTTAATTCTAACCAAAATGAGTCGTGTATGTTTTTCGCGAGTTTCTAGAAGACCGCGTAACACAATGTAGCACGCCTTTTTCAAGTTTTAGGATTAGAAGTCCTCCCCCGTCCATATACGTTAAGTAAGCTTGATCTAATATTTTCTCTCGTTTATTAATTACCCAGCATCGCATTCTTCGCGCTCTGTCAATAAAATATACCAACTGAGTGCTTGGGATTGTGCCTTTACTTGTGTAGCCATATACATACAATTGTTATTCAGCAGGCTGGCAACATTTACTAAAGTTGTGACCGCAACCAAGTAATCAAGTAATCATATGATCATAACCATGTAATCAAATAATCATTTGATCATAATGAGGAAAGCATAGCTTTATCATATGGAAGATAATTTGTCGAAGAATCAAATTTTTATCCTAGCATCTCGTAGTGATGTGACCGAAAGCAGAATAATGACTCCAAGCAACTTTTTCCTTACCAAGACGTTCTCTTGTTTTTTCAATCAAAATTGACATTGCATTTCAAAGTCAACCTTACGACTTATTTTACTCAATTATCTAAGAAAATTTGCTCGGAAAGCATTTGCCCCTGAATAATGCCCAAAGACATTCATTTGCGATTTGACTGCCTTTTTATATTTAGGCTGGAGGAAGATTTCCGGACTCAACCTATGAAGTGAAGAGGTATGTTATGGTCCCCATAAGGGAACTGAAAGCGACGGAAGTTGGAGAGAAGATTACTGCATTTTGCAACGGCTTCAAGATGGTCCTCACAGAAAATGTGGCAAAAGTGACTTGGAAACTGTAATGAGGTCGAAGGCTACAGGTATTTATAACATTTATGGTTTCATAATGTAGAGAAAATTAGAAAGAGGGATAGAAGTAGGAAGAAAGAGGAAGTGGAAGGAACAGAGAGAGAAACAAAAAAGGCATGAAGGAGGAAAAGAAAGAGGGAAGATAGAGAAGGAAAAATAAAGTCGAGGGGCAATATGTAGTGATGAGCAAAATGCGGAATACTCTGATCGGAATCCTGAAATTTTCATGGCTTTTGCAAATTTTCTGATAAAATCTAAATGATTCTCCACTCTCAAAACCAAGGTATGTCATCTGGAGGCCGAAAAAGGCAGTATATTACCCAAAGGTCCATTGAGGAAAAGCATGCTTGTCCTGACAGTTGGGAAATCGATAGCAAATATTCGACTTTGCATAATGAGATTTATCCAAGATGCATAGTGCGGAGGAGCAATTGCAATCGAGTTGTAAACTGCTACTTGAAGCCAAACAATTTACTGGGAATGCAGAGGAACTCATATATTTGGTGATGTCATTGTTTGCTGTGATTACCTCTGCCCATAAGAAGCATAAGAAAGTCATACATAAAAGCTTGTATTAAGTCATATATTAATACAGCGTATTCAAATAGAAGAAAATTAGATATCCATTTCTTAATGGTAATAAGGTAGTAATGAAATGATTATGATGTGATTCTTGACTTTAAATCATGTTTTCTCCATGCTACAGTTTAAAGAAGGAAGCTGGGGAGACACTGCCTGTCCTGCACTAATACAAAAAAAAAGCTACTCAATTACAAACTGTTGAAAAAACCCCAACAAAAAGCAAATATAGAATGTTACTAGTATATTGCTGATGATATTAATATTAATATTGATATTAATTCAGCGATAATATTGGTGAGCACAATAAACAACTCGCCTTGATCTTAATGAATTTTAATCGCTGACTTTATGTAGTTCGTTGCATTCGTTGAATTTTGCAAACTTTTCTAGCGATTGATCGATTTAGCCCCAATAACCCCGAACTTTAATTGACCCACGTTTGGACAATTAGAAAATTCGGTGTAAATTGTGTTGCATTCGAATATAACGTAATTCAACTAAAACAAACATATGTTATCATAAGAGAGTATCCCGATATTCTCCAAAAATAAGTAAATGTATGAATACGGATATTTCCAGCTAAGAGATCGCCAACTGAATAAATGCTAGATTGCAATGGTGACAATTAATCCCTCCCAAAGTAAAAAAAGGCAGAAAAAATTCCCATCAGATTTCATCATTTTCGTAAGGCTATAGCCTTGGTTTTTGCGTCAAATCCGAAAACCCGTATTTCGTCTGAAACTCAAAAAAAGACTTTTCAATCAAACCAAACTGCTTGGTAGATTGCTATGGTCGTAATTGGGTCCCCTCAAGGTGAAAAAATACAGAAAAAATTCCCATCAGATTTCATCATTTTCGTAAGGCTATAGCCTTGGTTTTTGCGTCAAATCCAAAAACCCGTATTTCGTCTGAAACTCAAAAAATACGACTTTTCCAATCAAACCAAACTGCTTGGTAGATTGCTATGGTCGTAATTGGTCCCCTCAAGGTGAAAAAATACAGAAAAAATTCCCATCAGATTTCATCATTTTCGTAAGGCTATAGCCTTGATTTTTGCGTCAAATCCGAAAACCCGTATTTCGTTTGAAACTCAAAAAATACGACTTTTCCAATCAAACCAAACTGCTTGGTAGATTGCTATGGTCGTAATTGGTCCCCTCAAGGTGAAAAAATACAGAAAAAATTCCCATCAGATTTCATCATTTTCGTAAGGCTATAGCCTTGGTTTTTGCGTCAAATCCAAAAACCCGTAACTCGTCTGAAACTCAAAAAATACGACTTTTCCAATCAAACCAAATTGCTTTGTAGATTGCTATTGTCGTGATTGGTCCCCTCAAAGTGAAAAAAGGCAGAAAAAATTCCCATTGGATTTCATCATTTTCGTAAGGCTATAGCCTTGGTTTTTGCGTCAAATCCGAAAACACGTATTTCGTCTGAAACTCAAAAAATACGACTTTTCCAATCAAACCAAATTGCTTTGTAGATTGCTATGGTCGTAATTGGTCCCCTCAAAGTGACAAAAGGCAGAAAAAATTCCCATCAGATTTCATCATTTTGGTAAGGCTATAGCCTTGGTTTTTGCGTCAAACCCGACAACCCGTATTTCGTCTGAAACTCAAAAAATACGACTTTTCCAATCAAACCAAACTGCTTGGTAGATTGCTATGGTCGTAATTGGTCCCCTCAAGGTGAAAAAAGGCAAAAAAATTCCCATCAGATTTCATCATTTTCGTAAGGCTATAGCCTTGGTTTTTGCGTCAAATCCGAAACCCGTATTTCGTCTGAAACTCAAAAATACGACTTTTCCAATCAAACCAAACTGCTTGGTAGATTGCTATGGTCGTAATTGGTCCCCTCAAGGTGAAAAAAGGCAGAAAAAATTCCCATCAGATTTCATCATTTTCGTAAGGCTATAGCCTTGGTTTTTGCGTCAAATCCGAAACCCGTATTTCGTCTGAAACTCAAAAATACGACTTTTCCAATCAAACCAAACTGCTTGGTAGATTGCTATGGTCGTAATTGGTCCCCTCAAGGTGAAAAAAGGCAGAAAAAATTCCCATCAGATTTCATCATTTTCGTAAGGCTATAGCCTTGGTTTTTGCGTCAAATCCGAAACCCGTATTTCGTCTGAAACTCAAAAATACGACTTTTCCAATCAAACCAAACTGCTTGGTAGATTGCTATGGTCGTAATTGGTCCCCTCAAGGTGAAAAAAGGCAGAAAAAATTCCCATCAGATTTCATCATTTTCGTAAGGCTATAGCCTTGGTTTTTGCGTCAAATCCGAAACCCGTATTTCGTCTGAAACTCAAAAATACGACTTTTCCAATCAAACCAAACTGCTTGGTAGATTGCTATGGTCGTAATTGGTCCCCTCAAGGTGAAAAAAGGCAGAAAAAATTCCCATCAGATTTTCATTTTCGTAAGGCTATAGCCTTGGTTTTTGCGTCAAATCCGAAACCCGTATTTCGTCTGAAACTCAAAAATACGACTTTTCCAATCAAACCAAACTGCTTGGTAGATTGCTATGGTCGTAATTGGTCCCCTCAAGGTGAAAAAAGGCAGAAAAAATTCCCATCAGATTTCATCATTTTCGTAAGGCTATAGCCTTGGTTTTTGCGTCAAATCCGAAACCCGTATTTCGTCTGAAACTCAAAAATACGACTTTTCCAATCAAACCAAACTGCTTGGTAGATTGCTATGGTCGTAATTGGTCCCCTCAAGGTGAAAAAAGGCAGAAAAAATTCCCATCAGATTTCATCATTTTCGTAAGGCTATAGCCTTGGTTTTTGCGTCAAATCCGAAACCCGTATTTCGTCTGAAACTCAAAAATACGACTTTTCCAATCAAACCAAACTGCTTGGTAGATTGCTATGGTCGTAATTGGTCCCCTCAAGGTGAAAAAAGGCAGAAAAAATTCCCATCAGATTTCATCATTTTCGTAAGGCTATAGCCTTGGTTTTTGCGTCAAATCCGAAACCCGTATTTCGTCTGAAACTCAAAAATACGACTTTTCCAATCAAACCAAACTGCTTGGTAGATTGCTATGGTCGTAATTGGTCCCCTCAAGGTGAAAAAAGGCAGAAAAAATTCCCATCAGATTTCATCATTTTGTAAGGCTATAGCCTTGGTTTTTGCGTCAAATCCGAAACCCGTATTTCGTCTGAAACTCAAAAATACGACTTTTCCAATCAAACCAAACTGCTTGGTAGATTGCTATGGTCGTAATTGGTCCCCTCAAGGTGAAAAAAGGCAGAAAAAATTCCCATCAGATTTCATCATTTTGTAAGGCTATAGCCTTGGTTTTTGCGTCAAATCCAAACCCGTATTTCGTCTGAAACTCAAAAATACGACTTTTCCAATCAAACCAAACTGCTTGGTAGATTGCTATGGTCGTAATTGGTCCCCTCAAGGTGAAAAAAGGCAGAAAAAATTCCCATCAGATTTCATCATTTTCGTAAGGCTATAGCCTTGGTTTTTGCGTCAAATCCGAAACCCGTATTTCGTCTGAAACTCAAAAATACGACTTTTCCAATCAAACCAAACTGCTTGGTAGATTGCTATGGTCGTAATTGGTCCCCTCAAGGTGAAAAAAGGCAGAAAAAATTCCCATCAGATTTCATCATTTTGTAAGGCTATAGCCTTGGTTTTTGCGTCAAACGACAACCCGTATTTCGTCTGAAACTCAAAAATACGACTTTTCCAATCAAACCAAACTGCTTGGTAGATTGCTATGGTCGTAATTGGTCCCCTCAAGTGAAAAAAGGCAGAAAAAATTCCCATCAGATTTCATCATTTTGTAAGGCTATAGCCTTGGTTTTTGCGTCAAACCGACAACCCGTATTTCGTCTGAAACTCAAAAATACGACTTTTCCAATCAAACCAAACTGCTTGGTAGATTGCTATGGTCGTAATTGGTCCCCTCAAGGTGAAAAAAGGCAGAAAAAATTCCCATCAGATTTCATCATTTTCGTAAGGCTATAGCCTTGGTTTTTGCGTCAAATCCGAAACCCGTATTTCGTCTGAAACTCAAAAATACGACTTTTCCAATCAAACCAAACTGCTTGGTAGATTGCTATGGTCGTAATTGGTCCCCTCAAGGTGAAAAAAGGCAGAAAAAATTCCCATCAGATTTCATCATTTTGTAAGGCTATAGCCTTGGTTTTTGCGTCAAATCCAAAAACCCGTATTTCGTCTAAAACTCAAAAAATACGACTTTTCCAATCAAACCAAACTGCTTGGTAGATTGCTATGCTCGTAATTGGTCCCCTCAAGGTGAAAAAAGGCAGAAAAAATTCCCATCAGATTTCATCATTTTCGTAAGGCTATAGCCTTGGTTTTTGCGTCAAATCCGAAACCCGTATTTCGTCTGAAACTCCAAAAATACGACTTTTCCAATCAAACCAAACTGCTTGGTAGATTGCTATGGTCGTAATTGGTCCCCTCAAGGTGAAAAAAGGCAGAAAAAAATTCCATCAGATTTCATCATTTTTGTAAGGCTATAGCCTTGGTTTTTGCGTCAAACGTGACAACCCGTATTTCGTCTGAAACTCAAAAATACGACTTTTCCAATCAAACCAAACTGCTTGGTA